>JAXIVJ010013440.1:0-35000 GCA_036785665.1 Chirona hameri | reverse complement strand
TCGGCTCACCCCAATGTGAGTTTGCCCCCCCCCCCCCCCCAATGGTGCTCTCGACCCCCCCCCCCCCCCCCCCAATGACGTGCTCTCGGCCCCCAATACTTTCCTCCCTTAGATTACTTGATATATAGGTACAGGCATAGGTGTCGATTCCGTGTTCAAAGATTCCATTGTTGCTTGGGAGTGGAAAATTCGAGCCAAAAAAATACATGAAAGTGCAAAATATGTATGTAGAAAATGGTACAATATTTATTTCTGTTTTGAATATGAAAATCAGTAGTTTTCTTTGAAATCATGTATTTTTAGTCTATATTTATGTCTACTTGTGTCAGAATCAATATCACATTTATAATTTGGGAATGGAAATTCACACCTAAATGGGGAGCGAGAGTGGAAAGTTATTCATATTTAGGTGTCATTTCCCACCCAAAAAAAAATGTGACTGTCGATTATATAGGTACTTTTGGAGTGGCCCTCGGCTCCCTCCTCCCCCTCCCCCCTCAATGTTGAGTTTGGCCCCGAAAGTTGCTGCAAAGTTTGGCCCCTTGCTCTCGCCCCCCCCCCCCCCCCAAAAAAAAATCTGGCCACTGGCGTATTGAAGGAGCCCGAAGGGCAGCCTCCAAATCGCCTGAAGTCGGGCAAAAAATGCGCATTTCCTAATTTAAATGCAAATCTACGCATTTGTTTAGGAAAGGAAGTTTGTTTAAACCCTCGCCTGCCAGGCCCCCCCCCCCCAGCCCCCCTGATATTTTTCTTGAATAACGTTTGAAACATGGGGTGCATCTTGCTGACATTTTTGGTAGCTGAGTTTACAACAATTATGCGTAGGTTTTAAATTTATTGAAATTGGTAAAGTAGTTTGGAGATAATAATGTTTTGATGACGTCATGTGGTAAAAAAAAGAGAAATATTGGAAAAATCGTAGAAACAGAGTTTTAAGCAAAATGCAAACTCAATTCACCAAAGATACAAAATGGCATTCTCTTTAAAACGGCAATCTCGGATTAAAAAAGTTTTTTTCACCCCTCAATTTTTTTTTTAAATCCCCAAAATAACATTTTCAAAGATATTAGAAAAACCGGAATATATGTGAGAGAACTGAGGCATGGCCAATACTCGTTACCAAATTTCAAAGCAATATCTTCATTATTGACTGAGTGTAAGTGTAAGAAACGGATGACGTCATTTTTTTAATAACTTTTTTGACATTTTTGGACAAGATACAAACAAATAATTACTTTTTTTTGTATTTCCGAGCAAAACTGGTTAGGAACATGCCTTTTTATTTACATTTATCAATTTGCTAATTTTGAGGTTTTCTGAGAGCAAAATCGCTGTTCCAATCGCTGTTGGTAAATCCGAGGGTCATTCACTTGACTTGGAAGGTCACCCGTTGACCTGAAACCTAAAAATCGCATACTGTTAGATTCATCTCATGACAGGCAACATGCTGGTTCTTACCGAATTGCTCTAAGTTGCTTGGTTGGAAGTTAACATGGCCTGAGAGGGCCTGTCAGCCCCCCCCCCCCCCCCCCCCGTAGGGCGAAGGTGAAAAAAGTTCCCGTAGGGCGAGGCTTAAATCAGCTATTAATGCATGGAAAAAAAACGAAATCCGATGATTTTTTCTAGAATTGTGTGACTTTGGGCTTTGGCCCCTCCAAAGCAGCTCTTTGCCGTTCTGGCATAACAAAAACGATTATTCACGCCGAAGCGTAGAACCTTGGCTAAGCCTGGGAGGGGCCCCATGCGACCTGAGATGGCCGTTAACCACTTTGAGAGGACCTTCAATCGATCTAAAAGGGCGCTTTTCTGGCCTGGGAGCTTAAAGTCGGTAAGAGAGGATCAATTAACATCCGCTTCTTTGAGAGGATCATCGACTTGAGAGGCCATCGTCCGTCTGAGAGGCCCCTTGCCAGGTGTGGAAAGGCTTTGCCTTTATGCTAGTCTGAGAGGTTACTTACGAGGCCTGAGAGAGGAGCCTGAGAGGGCCTTTGCATACCTGAGAATTCCTAGGCTTATCCAAGAGGGCCGTTGTCAGGCCCGAGAGGGCCCTGTGCCAGTTTGAGATTCTGAATTCTCGGCCATTCTGAAAGCCATTGGTCGGTCGGAGGCTCGGCCAATCTTTGGTTTGAGGCACCGTCCGACACAAGACCAAAACTCGTGTGCTTTATTTTTGCGTTTAAGGAGATAATCACCCTTTTCCACAAAAATGGAGTTAGCACCTGAAATCGATAGACGAGGCCAAATATGATGTAAATTCATCACATTTTTGCATATAAACATTCCTACCGAAAGATATTGGCAGTTTCCTACCGATAAGCGATCCACGCTTATATCGGTCGGTACTCAGCAAGTACTCGTAAATAATTCAGTAGATTAGCCTCCCTACGCATTGTTATTTATCATGAAGGTATGCAATATGTTTCCTGCACTTTTATCTTTTATGAACAATCATTTGAAAAAAGGGCAGTTTAGCTTGGCCCCGGTCGGCGACCTATTTAGTGCCGGCGATTTGTTTATAAGTGCCCATTCAACAACGTTGAACAGATTGATGCAAAAGCGCCAGATGTTGTGCTTTCCAATAGTGGAGGAAAACTACCGATCATTAATTTCCCCAAACTTCCAACTTTGAATTAGGGAATAATTTTATCTAATTCTTAAATTTAGATCACATAATTTTAATATCATAACGGTAGCCAAATAAATTGTTGCTAACAAAATCAAAAGGTGATTATCTAAAAAAAGTGAAATAATGACCTTTTGATTTTGTTACTTGTTAGCAACAATGTATTTGGCTACCGTTATGGTATTCAAATGATGTGATCTAAATTTAAGAATTAAATACAATTATTCCCTAATTCAAAGTTGGAAGTTTGGGGAAATTAATGATCGGTATATTACTCCACTATTGGAAAGCGACACATTTGTATCACGCTTTTGTATCAATCTGTTCAACGTTGTTGAATGAGCACTTCGAAACAAATCGCTGACACTAAATAGGTCGCCGTGGACGTGCATCGATGAGCTTCCGTTTGAATTGCCAGTTTTTCAATGGTTCAATGGTTTTTCAATTGTTTCAAAGGATGGGCGGGAATCACAAGCAGAACGCAAAATATATTTTCCACACCATTGCGTAAAAAAGCAATACGGGAAAATCCCGGAGTTTGATGGAAACCGAAAAGTACTTGGTCGGTCGAACCGGTAGTTTAAAGTGTGGAACGCTTATCAAGATTAACTTGAAATATCTCTCGGATTTTTATATGCAAAATGCGATGAATTTACATCATATTTTGGCCTCGTCTATCGATTTCAAGTGCTTTAACTCCATTTTTGTGGGAAGTGTCATTATTTCCCTTTAAGAACTGATTTAAAACAAACGTGTACCTATTCCTTACATTTTCTTTTAAAATCATGAAATGTGAGATTTTTTCCGATTTCAGTCGTTTTGGTAAAACTGTGGCACTGATAAATATTTGGACCCGTCCCTGTTCGGCCCCCCAATCATTTTGGCAAATTGACACCGCTGGGGGACACCATTCATGTATGCTACAGTTTGATATATCCTCGATGTGGTCGTCGTAACGCTGAAGCACGAGCATTTCGAACTTATCGATGCAGTGGAAATCACATAAAGAAGGAACCGACCCACACACAAAACCAGGCCCAAGAGTTTTACAAATTGTCCGTGAAGTACGCGTCAGCGTCAGATTCAGTTTTCAGCTTCGGTCACCGATTTTAACGCCATTTGGTCTCAAGGTCAATTCGAACCTCAGATTCAAACCGCGCGGGAAGTTTGAAGTTTAAACTTTGTAATTATTGGGCACTGACGATTAGGACATTATCATCGAGAGGCAGGCGACTCTGAATATTCTCTCCCAGAAAGAATGAAATGTAAAGGCATATTTTCTATCTAAAGCCAAGAAGGTACGTAGCTCAGAACGCTTTAGAGCTTAAATTGGGTTCACTTACCCATCCACGGTTAGGGGAGGCGGTTGGGGGCACGGCCCCTTTGGCCCCCCTTGGATCCACCGGAGGACTGGTGAATACAAGGAGGGCCAAAGGGGCCATGCCCCCCCCCCCAACCGCTTGCTGGTAGATCCAGGGGGGGGGGGACAAAGGGGTCATGACCCCCAACCGCCAGCTGGTGGATCCAAGGGGTGGGCCAAAGGGGCCATGCCTCTCCCCACCCCAACCGCCTATTGGCGGCTCCAAGGGGGGGGGCAAAGGGGTCATGTCTCCCCAACCGCCTACTGATGGATCCAAGGGGGGGGGGGGCAAAGGGGTCATGTCTCCCCAACCGCCTACTGATGGATCCAAGGGGGGGGGGGCAAAGGGGTCATGTCTCCCCAACCGCCTACTGATGGATCCAAGGGGGGGGGGGGCAAAGGGGTCATGTCTCCCCAACCGCCTACTGATGGATCCAAGGGGGGGGGGGGCAAAGGGGTCATGTCTCCCCAACCGCCTACTGATGGATCCAAGGGGGGGGGGGGGCAAAGGGGTCATGTCTCCCCAACCGCCTACTGATGGATCCAAGGGGGGGGGGGGGCAAAGGGAACATGTCCCCTACCGCCTACTGATGGATCCAAGGGGGGGGGGGCAAAGGGAACATGTCCCCTACCGCCTACTGATGGATCCAAGGGGGGGGGGCAAAGGGAACATGTCCCCTACCGCCTACTGATGGATCCAAGGGGGGGGGGGCAAAGGGAACATGTCCCCTACCGCCTACTGATGGATCCAAGGGGGGGGGGGCAAAGGGAACATGTCCCCTACCGCCTGCAGTCGGATGGAAATGGACACATTTCCGGATTTAAAGACAATCTAAGCAGCTTTAACTAAGGGAAGATTAATATAAATCAGCTGTTCACCCTATTACTGTCGGGCTAAACAAAATAGGAATCTGTCGGGGGGGGGGGGGTATTCGGCCCTTCGTATCTCAGAAACCGCTGGACCGATTCTCTCCGGGAAAGCGGCATTCGATTCCTTGGAGCATGAACTATATTCATATATTCATAAATATGCAAAATTTTGTCATGAGCGGATACAGGTAGCAAAACAATGGGGTAAAACATGCATTTGTATATTCTTGCCCTGGCACGTTATTTGAACGCAATGTTTTCATGTTGTTGGATTTCGCCCCCTAATTGTATGCTCTAACATATACTACTTATTAAAGTTTGGGGAAATTAACCCAATGGCATCCTCAGGCAATTCCAAAGGTGGGTATCTACAGATGTCAATATCATATTTTTTGCCGCTTTGATTTCTGTTTTAGATGCTTATAATTATATGTATATGCATGATAAAGTAGATTATGGCAGTTTCTTATTTGTGCAGTGGCGTGCTCAGGACTCCAGGAGGCGAAGGGGAGGGAAATTGAGCCTTGTCTTTTGTTTTCTTTATCTTTGCTTATTTATATATGTTATTATGTAGTGTCACGCCATGGGCCCACAATTCCCCCCTAATGTCATCCCTGGGACCACCTATGCCCGAAAATACAATTGTGATCCATGCAGATGATATTGTATGAAATTACCCACTACAAAATAACGTCCAGGGGCACTAAACAGTACACAATGCGTGTGAACGGAGTCAAACACATGCCCCAAAAATGTGAACAACGAAATATGAAACGTGTGCAAGGCATTGCTAAAACAGGACACCAGGTTTCAAGTTGATATCCTTTGCTATGTAGTTACACGCCGTGGTTCCACAACTCCCCCTAATTTCATCCCTGGAGCCGCCCAAAACATTGGGCCATGCGATTGCGTCCCACCCCTGGAACCGCCTATGCCACACAATATAATTGTGATCATGCAGATGATATTACACGAGATAGTCCACCGCGTAATAACGTTTTGACTTTTGAGTTAGGTACTAAACACAATGTGTGTGTGTATGTACACTTGCCTCCCCCCTCAGAACCCGTTCCTGGAGTAGCCTGTGAGAAACCCCCCCCCCCCCATTTTTTTTACCCCCCCCCCCATCACACAGGGTGTGCAAAGAACAGCTAAGAAGGATCACTGAGTTCAAAATTCTTATCTTTCAGATTTCAATGAAATACCAGTGACCCAAAATGCCTCCCAAAATACGTCCCTGAAGGCGCCATGCGCAATCCAAAAAAAAATGGGAAATATTCAACATGCCTACGAAAAGCAGTAAGGAAAGTTGTGAACTGTGAAAGTCGTAGGCTCGTATTTACAACGGTTAGATAATGAGAACTGATTCCCTTTGAAAGTCGAGTCACGCTGAAAACCAAAACATGCCCCCCAAAAACCACGCCTGGAGCCGCCCCGGCCCTGGTGATCTGACAATTTTTAAAATTTGGAAAAATGTGCCCAATTCATATTTAGGAAAAGTCCAAAAGTTTGATGGCCGTGTCATTACTCGTTTGGGGACAGGAGCGGAACAACCTTAAGGGGGGGGTGTTTTAGCCCCCCCCCCCCCCCGATGACAGTTAATGCATAAGAAAGCGAAATCTAGTGACTTTTTAGAATCGCAAATTGATCCAGAACGGCAAAAAATAGTTGAGGGACATTGGGCAAATTCCAAAATCGCGAAATACTTACAAGAAACGTTCGGATTTCGTTTCCTTGTCCACTTATAGCTGACATAGAACAAGCTTCTTTTTTGGTAAAAGTTGCTTAGATTTTCTTCTAAATAAAAAATGTGCCAATCTCGGCCGATTCCAGGCGTTTTCGTGGACCGTGACCCCTTTGCCCCCCCCCCCCCCTGCATGTGGACAGTGTCTCATGTTAAACCTCCCGTGAAACCTCTTGGACCTTAGGTCCTCTACAGGTCGAGTGCGGGGCGACGCAGGTAAATTGAAGGTAAATTGTAAATTGATATAGGTGTCTTCCAATTTGCAGCGATTTAATTGGATTTAATATGAAAATTCCAAACGCATATAACGATTTATCCATGCGAGGAATTTCAAAGCTGAATTAATTGCAAATCAAAATAGCTTAAAACAATCCTCCATCTGTCAAGGTGCAAACACTGGCGGATCCAGGGGGCCGAGGAGAGGGGCATTTAGGGCCATCTCCCCCCCAAGGTCCTGAAACCATGATGCCCCTCAACAGCCGGACGTTCAGTTGCTGACTGATAGACGACGCCCTCCCCTCCCCTCCCCTCCCCTCCCCTCCCCTCCCCTCCCCTCCCCTCCCCTCCCCTCCCCTCCCCTCCCCTCCCCTCCCCTCCCCTCCCCTCCCCTCCCCTCCCCTCCCCTCCCCTCCCCTCCCCTCCCCTCCCCCGCTCAGCAACTTTTTAAAAACGCCACTGGATCCCCCCGCCCAGCCCACGGGTGCCCGCCTCTCCACAAATTAGTTGACTGATGCCTCCGGACGCCGAATTAACGCCAGCTGGGGGGGGGGGGGGGGCATGACCCTAAACACATCGATAAACTTACACAGAAGTGCAACGGTGTCCTGATCGCCCTGAGTTATGCCAAACATGTCATGCCCCAGCCCATTGTCCAGGCTCTAGCCGTCTCTATAGATATTGGGCTCTAGCCGTCTCTATAGTGGGATATTGTATATCAGTGTACGGCACATGTACACTGTACAGAGACGCAACTGCACCGAGTTCAGAAAGTACTGAATTTTTGCTGCCCGAGTCGTTACCGGGCGACGGAAACACGACCACATATCCGACGCGTTTGAAGACCTCGGATGGTGCAATGCCCACGAACTGACGCAGTACCACCAGCTATGCGTACTACACCGCACGTTGGTCACTGGACAGCCCGATCAGCTGACAGCAACATACGGCCATGCAGCCAGTCAACGTCATGAACACGACACAAGACGGGCAGCCGAACTCACGCTACCACGCATCCACAACGAAGCCGGGCGCAGACGATTACATTACAATGCTGTACGCACTTACAATTCGCTGTCATTTGCACCACACCCCACAGCCTTTAGGCCAAAGCTAAACAAAAGTATATGCTTACGAAAAGGCAAACACCGAACTAGACCCAATGTCACAAGTGTGCATCTGTATGGCTGTGTGTCTACATCTGAATGTGACGTGTGTGTGCTGGTGTATATGCACGCGTGAACGTATGTGTTACGAGTGTACATGGCTGTGGGTAAGCATGCGGGTATGTGCCAACGTCTGTGCGTGTTGAAGTGTTTGTCACGAGTTTTATAACATCGCCATTCGCCACTCATGCCCATTGTTTCTAGCTCACCTGACGTGCAAATGTGAAAAGCCTCATCATGTGGATCTTTTGCGAAATAAATCTGAATCTGGTTGCGGCCGACAGTGGCGTTCTCCAGCACTGAGTCAGAGGGCGTGAGACCGTCGGACGCCCGGCAGCCCGGTACCTACGGCCAGGGGCGTCGCTACCGGGGGGGGGGGGGGTCCGGGTGCCCCGGACCCCCCCCCCCCCCCCCCCACTTTTGAGCGGGCGCCGAAGGCGCCCCCTCAAAAGTGGGTCTGTTCTGGGTTTTGAGAGGGCGCCGGAGGCGCCCCTTTAAACAAAACTCACAACAAAATAAAACCAAGGAAAAAAAAAACACCAAAAATGCCCCGCCAGTATGCGTGCGCCCCTATGACAGTGAGGGCCCAAGCCAGTGGCGTACCGAGTATACCGTCATTCAGGGCATGACCTGGTCCTTTGGACCCGAGGCGCCCATGCAAAGCTGGCGATCAGTCACGGCGCTCCTCCGGCCAGTGACGGCGATGACTGACTTGTCAATGATTCAATGTGAATCGACTACTTTTGATTGAATCATTCTTATTTCAAATGAATGACTCATGAATCGATTCACTTCATGCGCAAACCTGTTGTGAGTCACTGATTGAATCATTCATACAGAGAAAATAGGCTGATTGAATCATTCATTGCTCAAAGAATCATTCTTTTTTGGTCGAACAGCATAAACTGTCCACAAAATATGCCAGCGGCCCAGCATTCATCTGTGCCCTGTGGACAAACCAGGCACTTAATGGCCAATTATATGAGCTCTGTGTCCTGAGCTGTAGCCTGTAATTATTCTATGCGTAAAGAAAGCGAGGCTTTGTGTCCAACTCCAGTGGGCACAAAGCCACTGTTCAATCAGCCCTAACTAGGTGAATACCCTGGAACTGGTAGGGTTAGGGGTAGGTACCTAAATACTTAGAGAAGGTAACTAACTCATACTTTGGTTCATAAACCACACAGTACACGCACACCTTTTTCACACAAAAAATTATCAAAACGTACCCACCTTCTCCTAATTTCTAGGCTATACCATATCAAAAACTAAATCATAAACAAACATTTGCATGACCTCCGCATGTCCCAAATATCACTGTCGCATCGGCGCCGCTTTATTCCACATCATGCTTTATACAAAAATAATACCTAATGCAAAATCAAAATAAATGTTCTATTCGCTAAAAAAAGAGGTGAAACGTAAAGTCATTAATGCTTTTGGAACTTGGAATTTGCAATTATAATAAATATTATAAATATAATTTTATAATCAAAATAAACAACACGAGTGTCCAATTGGCTCACATTCACATTCACATTCGGAAATACATTCGCGGACTATTTGGATTGGCTTCAAAATTGGTACACATATAGATCACGACCTAGTGATCATTCTGGTAAAATCTTAGAGTCGCACATTTAAAATCAAAGGAGTTAGAGCAGGTCATATGTTTAAGGTCAAACAGCAGACTATTCTGATGTGCATGAAAATTGGCACACATGACCTCCCTATCACGCTCATAAAATCTTAAGAGTCGCACATTCAAAATCAAAGGAGTTAGACAAAGGAGTCGACACTTCCCTTTAATGTTGAGTGATTGAATCAAGATTGAATCATTCATTATGGTAATGTTGAATGATTGAATCATGATTGAATAATTCATTATGGTAATGTTGAGTGATTGAATCATGATTGAATCATTCATTATGGTCCTTGAATCACTGTGAATCGACTCATGACAAATATGAATCATTGACAAGTCTGCTTCCAAGGGCGGTATAATGCGTTCTGAGCGCGGTATAATGCGTTCTGAGGGCGGTAAAATGCTTTACGAGGGCGGCAATATGTCTTCCGGGGAGGGCGGCATGATGCCTTCCAAGGACGGCATGATGCCTTTCGAGGGCGGCAAGATGTTTTGCGAGGGCGGGTGGAGTTTCCTATTCAAATGGTGGGGCCCCAGCAACTTCCCGCTTTGCCCCACCAACTTTTGTCAGATTTGAACGGTCCCTGGCGTTAAAATGATCATTTTCACTTCAAACATGCAAAACAACCAGGCAATGTGATAGTTTGCCCCACTAACTTTGATCTGAAAAGATCCACCCATACTTCCGATCGGGCGACGAGATACCTTCCGAGGGCGGCATAATGTAATGCGTTGTGAGTCGTGACTGAGCAGTCGGCGCCCCTGCATGCATCGCAGGGGGGGGGGGGGGGCTGCGACTGCATGTGTCGCCTGTCGAGTCGTGAGTGCCGGCGGCACCCCTTTGGATCGGAAATGAGGCCCCTTTTGGGCTGGAGATGACGACCCCAACAGCCGTATCCTCCCCCTCCCGAAATGTGTTTTCTGGTTGTGCGCCTGGGCCGAACCTTTTGATTATAATTCACCACTGTACCCGTCATGATGCACCGAAGCGATGGGTACCATTTGAATGTCTGTGAGATTTACCGTTTGCAAGTTATTGGCTGATATTTCCTTTCCTTCCTTGATAAACTTTCCCTTATTTTGTTTCTTCATTGTGAAATATGTTTACGGCAGCGCAGTTGCTATAGCAGTAGACCGACATAAACCGCGATGTTTTGTTTTACGTGGCGTGATTTGAGTTCAGACCTCACAGGCAGTCATGAATAGGTATGTCCAATGTTAATGTGCAACAGGGGTGGATCTAGGGGGGAAAAAGGGCCATGCCTCCCCCAAAGGTCCTGAAACTATGATTTGCCGCCCCCCCCCCCCAAAAAAAACGGTCGGACGTACAGTTGTAAAAATTGCCTTGGGAGCAGTCCGAATCCAGCTATCCACAATGAAAACTTGAAAATTTCGCGCCGCTTCGCGGCATGACACAAAATACGCAATTGCTTATACAAATTTGGAAAATGGGAAAATGAATTAATTAAGTGTCTAGCAGAGTCTCTCCTTGGCGGTACCTAATTGCTAGCCCCAGGGCCCAATCCCTTCATAAAATATTAACTTTCAAGTGGGATGCGTTTTTAGCTAGTCTGTCCAGTTCCGAAAAAAGGCGACGCGACCGCAAAGACGCGGAGATCGGCACTTGGAAGCTGCTCCAGCGGTGCCCAACTTGCTGGACCGAAGGCCAGGCCAGGACCATTTCCCCAAGCCATCTCGCCCCAGGCTCCTCCAGATCCACAGGGACCATTTATGTGCGGAAAAGTCGTTCTGCCTCTTGCTGCTTTTAAACCATTTGCACTGTTACCAGTTGTTTGTTACAGTTCGGTACATACATAGTTGTTTGTTACAGTTCGGTACATACATTCGGTGTATGTATACAGTTATTATTATCATATGTACTATTGAGCGCTGACTGCCACCGGTCATCGTGATTTACTATCCGAAGAATATATATATATGAAAAACTACTTGAATTTCAATATTTTTCATCATACCGAGATGTGCAACCAGGAATAGGGGTTACCTGAGGCCTGGCTCCACTCACGGTCTGGTTCTAATATTAAAATTTCGTTTTCCACGACCTAAAACTAAAATTTCCACGCCGCTTCGCGGCGTCACATCAGTGGCCATCGTCATAACGAGCCATCGCCATCGTCTTCGGTTCGTTGTAACGGTAAATTGAGTGAATAGCATGTTTAGCTTCTTATTCTCTACAAGGCCCACCGCCTATATTTCTGGGTTTTATCAGGCAAACCCGTAAAAATTTCGCGCCGCTTCGCGGCGCTAAATAACAAGTATAACATGAAAATCCACATTAAAAATGCTGCAAAGGCTTAACCCTCGCCCTACGGGAGCTTTTTTCACCTTCGCCCTACGGGGGGGCCTGACAGGCCCCCCTATTAACTTCCAAACCAAGCAACTTAGAGCAATGCGGTAAGAACCAGCATGTTGCCTGGCACGAGAGGAATCTAACAGTATGCGATTTTTAGGTTTCAGGTCCACGGGTGACCTTCCAGGTCAAGTGAATGACCTCGGATTTACCACGTCCAGAACAGCGATTTTGCTCTTCAGAAAACCTCAAAATTAGAAATTGATAAATATAATAAAAAGGCATGTTCCTAGACCAGTTTTAGCTCAGAGATACAGAAAAGGTAATTATTTGTTCGTATCTTGTCAAAAAAAAAGTCAAAAAAGTTATTTTTAAAATGACGTCATCAGTTTCTTACACTTAGGGAGCCATCACTCAGTCAAAAATAAAGATATTGCTTTGAAATTTGGTTTGGGTATTGTCCATACTCAGTTCTCTCACATATATTCTGTTTTTTTTTAATATCTTTGAAAATTTTGATTTTGTGGGGATTTTTCCCAAAAAAAAATCCGTTTTTTTTTAAATTTTAGGAGTCAAAAACCCAAATTTTTGAAAATCCGAGATTGCCATTTTAAAGAAAATCCCATTTTTTTTATCTTTGGTGATTTGCGTTTGCAATTTTCTTTGAAACTCTGTTTTCTACGATTTTTCAAATATTTCTATTTTTTACCAACATGACGTCATCAAAACGTCATTATTTCCCAAATTTCTCAACCAATTTCAACGATTTTTTTCTTCAGCATACGTATAATTGTTGTAAACTCAGCTACCGAAAATTTTCAGAAAGATGCACTGCATGTGTCAAAAGTTATTCAAGAAAAACCTCAGGGGGGGAGCGGGGGGCCTGTCAGCCCCCCCCCCATAGGGCGAGTGTTAACCCGCGCGGCGCTGGGGGGGGGGTAAATTTTACCCCCTCTCCCGGATATTCTCCATATCTTGCAAACTATGACAGATATCGAAGTTAAACTTCCAGTACCTTATGGTGCATCAATTCTACATCTTGTGTTACAATTTTGTTGAAATTCGTGAGAATTTTGAGGAGATAATGACGTTTTAGTGAAGTCATGTCATGTCATTTTTGGTGAAAAAACGTTAAATGTTTGAAAAATCATAGAAAATAGCGTGTTGATGCAAATTGCAAATAAAAGGCGTGAAAAGAAAGAAAATAACATTGTCTTTAACATGGCTATCTCAGATGTTGAAAACTTTGGGTTTTTGACCCCCAAAAATGCAAAAAACTGATTTTGGGGGGGAAATTTCCACAAAAGTTTTTTGTTTGAAGATTTTCAAAAAACCGGAAGATATATTAGAGAACCGAGTATGAACGATGTTCAAACCAAATTTCAAAGCAAATACTTTATTTTTGACGGACTTATGGCTCTCTAAGAATAAGTAACTCATGACGTCATTTTTTTTAATTGCGTTTTTTGGCTTTTACTGACCAGATACAGACAAATAAATGCCACCACTGTATTTCGAAGACAAAACTAGTCTAGAAACATGCAATTTTTATTTAGATTAATCAATTTCAAAGTTTGACCTTATTGTGACCTGACCTTGACCTGAGGGCGATTATATGGTGTCAGGCTGTGAAAATGGCTGCTTCTATCGAATTATACGTGTCAAATAACCCATACAACATGTGTCGCATGGCTTTCATAGACCTGTGACCTTTTGTGACCTGACCTTGACCTTGACCTTTGCTTAAAATTTCACTTTTACTTATGCGGGAGATGCATTATACATTTGAGAGCACTTTGTGAGATAATAGTTGCAATACAAGGCTTTGGATGGAAAGTATAGCCCAAAAACCCAAATACTTAAATGTTGTCACTTGACCTGACTGTGACCTGACATGTGACCTTATGTTAATAATTTCGGGCATGTGTTAGATTCTTCTCACTGAGAGATTTCGATCGCCGCCTTGCGCGTCTCGCTGCGATTATTGGTTCGGAAGATACGAGGGGGGTAAAATTTACCCCCCAGCACCGCACGTTCGGATGGAGACCCCAGCGCCGCGCGGGTTAAAACTACACCAATACAAAAATGAGGTATATTTTTTTTCGTCATTTCAGCCGACCCCTCCACTCAAAAATTATCGGCGACGCCCCTGGGTACAGCTGACAATTGACATAGTTTTGCTCATTGTTAGGCAATGTCGGAACAATACAAACTGTAAGCTGACATCTTTTCTTTTTCGATATCCTAAAGGGTCGAAAAGCGAAAAACACACAAAAATATCCAAATAAAGACATCATTAGAAATAGTGTGGTTGCAAAATAAAGTGGCCCAAATCCGGTAGGAAATTCGAAATTGGGGTAGGTAATGTCCGCTAAAAACGGTTTGCCCCCCCCCCCCCCCCCCCAAAGAAAAAAAAACAACAACAAAAAACGGCTGGCTGGATCCGCCCTTGATGTGCAATGTGCAGTCTTTGCATAAGCGCGCGGCTGTGCGGGTGTATGTTTGTAGTTGTCAAAGCGGTATTTTTTCGATTGAAAACCAATACAAAATTGAATTGCCCGCTGCGTAACGTCGACATCTATACTCGATATTTCGTCTTGATTCGTCGATATCTATATATTCATGGTTCACCACCTCACCTCTTTTTATGTGAAAGAGGAACCGGAAAATTAAGCAAGTGAAATCAGGGGCGGATCCAGGGGGCAAGGGGTCACGGTCACCCGAAAGGTCCTGAAGCCATAATCTGTCCCCCCCCCCCAAAAAAAAGTTTTTTTGGGGGGGAGGATACGCCACTGGATTTCCCCCCCCCCCCTCCCCCCATCCCCTTTGCCCCTGAATGAAATCCAGCAAATTCATGGGGTTTGCGCCCCTCTAGGCCGGGCGCCCCCTCTGGGTATGACGCCCCCTGGCAGTGGACCCCCCCCCCCACACACACTTTTTAGAAGGTAGCGACGCCTCTGCCTACGGCGGTACTCGCCAGGGACTCACGTGCATCCCGTCCAGCAGTTTGAGCCGCTTCAAACGGTACAGGAGCGGGTGGTAGCCGGGGTGAGCTGCCACCGGCGCTCCGTTCAGTGAGAGCTCCTCCAGCTGTTGACAGTTCACCAGACACTCCACGTCCTCCGGCCTGGCGCAGAATATTGTCAACAGTTCACCAGACACTCCACGTCCTCCGGCCTGGCACAGAATAGTGTCAACAGTTCACCAGACACTCCACGTCCTCCGGCCTGGCGCAGAATAGTGTCAACAGTTCACCAGACACTCCATATCCTCCTGACACAGAGAAGTGTCAACAGTTCACCAGACACTCCATATCTTCCTGACACAGAGAAGTGTCAACAGTTCACCAGACACTCCATATCTTTCTGACACAGAGAAGTGTCAACAGTTCACCAGACACTCCACATCCTCCTGGCACAGAGAAGTGTCAACAGTTCACCAGACACTCCATATCCTCCTGAGAAGGAGATCTTAGATCTTAGATCTTAGGAGAAAACTTCATGAAAACAGATTTTGTCTTCTTTTTCTTTCGAGTGATTGAATTTGAAGTTGGTTTGTATCCCTTTCTTTCAATGATAGACAAAACATCGCACCTGAGTCCTGCTGCAATTCAAGCTGCCCCGGTGACACTTGACCCGCGCCCGCTGGGGTGGGGGCAGAATCAGCCCCCTCCCGGATTTTCTCAATAACTTGGAAACTATGATAAATATCAACGTTAAACTTGCAGTACCTTATGCTGCATCAATTCTACGTCTTCTCACTCAATTCCAATCAAATTTATGCAGTATTTTGGTAAATAATGACGTTTTAATGACGCCATGTCATGCCATTTTGGGTAGAAAAATGATAAATGTTCGAACAATCGAAGAAAATAGAGTTTTGAAGCAAATTACGAATAAAAACGTCAAAAGAAAGGAAATAACGTTCTCTTCAAAATGGCCATCTCGGATGTTCGAAATTTTGAGTTTTTAACACCCTAAATAAGAGGATTTTTTTTCGGAAAAAAATCCACATTTTTTTATTTGAAAAGTGAATAACGCTAATGTTGAGCCGCTCGGCAGTCGATACATGGGGAATCCCGGGATGACACCCCCTGGCATAAATTATAGCCGCTCGGCAGTCGATACATGGGGAATCCCGGGATGACACCCCCTGGCATAAATTATAGCCGCTCGGCAGTCGATACATGGGGAATCCCGGGATGACACCCCCTGGCATAAATTATAGCCGCTCGGCAGTCGATACATGGGGAATCCCGGGATGACACCCCCTGGCATAAATTATAGCCGCTCGGCAGTCGATACATGGGGAATCCCGGGATGACACCCCTGGCATAAATTATAGCCGCTCGGCAGTCGATACATGGGGAATCCCGGGATGACACCCCTGGCATAAATTATAGCCGCTCGGCAGTCGATACATGGGGAATCCCGGGATGACACCCCTGGCATAAATTATAGCCGCTCGGCAGTCGATACATGGGGAATCCCGGGATGACACCCCTGGTATAAATTATAGCCGCTCGGCAGTCGATACATGGGGAATCCCGGGATGACACCCCCTGGCATAAATTATAACGGTGTTCAATAAGATTCAATAAGTTCAATAAGATAGATAAGATAAGTTCAATAAGAAGTGGTGTGCTGTGTACAATAAGCTTGACTAATCACCGTTGAGCTCGCTAGAGCCAGCTGATTGGTCAAACTTGCTGTACGCCGTACGGTGTGTACAGTACGACGGTGTGTTCGGTGTGTTCAGACTAGTACGAATGCTAGTCTGAACACCACTATTCTCATGCGGGGCAAAAACTGCGGGGCGGACGGCAATCGCCAAGGCCACCAAGTTTGGCGAAATAGAGCCAAGTTCTTTGGGCTATAATGCTGTGACGTCATCAGTCAATCTGGTATAAACCTCCCATCTGGTATAAACCTTGGCGGTTCGTTCGAAAACCTGCTCTTGAGCCGTTGAGGTAGAGTTTTGAGAAAAACGAACATTGGATCATATGATTTCTATATCCAAGCTACAATTCTGCTATCTCAGTTCAAAACCCCATGTTAAGGTCGACAATTCCCTTTAAGATCGAATACCAAAATAAGGCGACCGGCCCAAATCCGCGGAGGAAAACAAATGGGGGTACCCCACAAAAAGATACCCCCACCCCCACGGAGAGAGGCTGGACCGCCAGTGCCAACTTGTTAGACCAAAGAGGTAACAGTGGGGACCAGGCCAGGACCATCTTCCAAAGCCATCTCCCACAGGCTCCTCCAGATGCACAGGAACCATTTATGAGGGAAAAAGTCGTTCTGCCCCTTGCTGCTTTCAAACCATTTGCACTGTTACCGGTTGTTTGTTAAAGGGAGTGTGCCTACTCACATCGCTTATTTGGGGTTATTGACACTGGTCTAGATAGAACATAATTTTCTGAATTGAACCATGACTTAATTTATCCAGATTCACCCTAGTTGCTGAGATATTCCAAAGATTACAGGAACGTGATGCAATTACAAAATTATCGGGTAGACTCCAGAAGGCTTACCACCACTAGAAGCATTGCTAATATCGAAATATGGATCAAAATTTGCTAGCATATCGTTAGCGTCGGCCAATAGCAATTCGACAACACAACTCGTGCGCGCTGATAGCAGCAGCCGAACAGTACCGTCTGTCTCCTCGATAGCCGTTTTTACGCCATTTTTTCGACGAAGATATCAATTTAAAGCTTCGAAACTTGCACATAATAAAGTTCACAGTGGCAAGAACATGCTGTGCAAAATTTGTCTCTCTATCTCTATATATATCTCTCTATCTCTATGATGTTACCGTAATTTGATTGTCTTAGGTGCATGTTTTACACATACTTTTTCTTCTGTTTATAGTGGCGATCGTTTTGTCGATATCGAAACAAAAAAATAAGAAACAAGAATATAAGTGAAAATTCAACTAAAAGGGCTCCAGTTGTGAATTTTATCGTATCCAACAATCAAACCAATAGCTTCTTACCATAAGAAGAATATTTTTTGACATTCCATAACAGTTGGCACACTCCAGGTAGTCAGAGTAAAGGCCGCCGCGAACAGCGCATTCGGTGGCCGATATCACTGCGAAATTCCGCCTCGGAAAATCGCGGCGACACCGCGGAATATCGTCTTTGTTCCGGCGGATTCGGCGCTGTCTGCTCGCGAGATTCCGCCCCGCCGACCTACAGCATGTCGCATCCTGTCCCTACAGCCTGTCCCAAGGTAACTTAATTATGTTCATTTTTCGACGAAGGTGTAAGTTTAGAACCACGACACTTCTACACAATAAATTTCACAGCGGCAAAAACATGCTCTGCAATATTTGTAACCTCTATCTTGCGTAGATTCGCCACTGTTAGTCTGATACGTTTGTGTTGTCCGCGGTTCCGGGTCGTTCAGTCGCGGACAAAGCTCGCACGGACCAGATTTTTACGCCATTCCGCCAGCGGACACTCGGCGCGTTTTGATTGCGTTTTTCATCGTTTCGACTGACGCAGACGCGGAAAGTCGCTGCAGATGCGCGGAAAGTCGTAGCGATATCGCAGCCTCCGCGCGCCGAATGGCCCAGTGTGCGACCGCCTTTACAGTTACATATGTATACAGTGATTATTATCATATGTACTATTGAGCGCTGACTGTCACCGGCCATGGTGTTTTACTATCCGAAGCTAATGTGTATGACAAACTACATTAATTTCAATACTTTTAATCATACCGAGATGTGCAACCAGCAAAAGGGGTTACCTGAGGATTAGCTCCAATCACGGTCTGTTTTCAATATTAAAATTTCGTTTTCCACGACCTAAATTAACTTTTCATGCCGCTTTGCGGTGTCACATCGGTGGCCATCGTCATCGTTTTCGGTTCGTCGTAACGTTGAATTGAGTGAGGTGAATAGCATTTTACCTTCTTATCCTCTACATGGCCCACCGCCTATATTTTTGGGTTTGATCAGGCAAACCCGTAAAAATTTCGCGCAGCTTCGCGGCGCTCAATAACAAGTACCTACTATGACATGAAATCAACATTAAACATGCTGCAAATACATGCATACAAAATGGGGGACATTTTTTTCGTCATTTCAGCTCCCCCCACACTAAAAAATTATCGGCGATGCCCCTGATCAGTGCGACCTGTGGTATTCACTGTATGATTGAATTACGCTGCATCCCTCTAGTGCAAAAATCCGTTGTTTCGAAGAAAAAATAAGATGGAAGCAATCGATGCGGTACCATTTAAATATGGTAATTTGACGCAGTCGCTGGTTTTCTGAATCGGACACCACCATCTCTGATGTCAAAGGTGTGGTCGTCTCGGTCGTCTGTTGGAGATAAGAATGGATTGATTTCGCTTGATTACAACAGCTGTGATGTGAAGTGGAAGCAAGTTTGATATAAAATATCGTTCAGTACCTACAGGGACGTAACCAAGGCGGGGGGCAGGGCCTTCCCCCGACCAAACCAATTTACACTAAATGAAATGCGATTCTGCTGACGACTCGACCCCCCCCCCCCCCCCCCCCCACCCCCGGTCAATAACATCTCGCTGACGGCTGACGGCCCGCTACCCCCCCCCCCCCCCCCCTCAACAACTTTTTGGAAATACGTCTCTCGGTTGTCTGTTGCCTCTCGGTCGTTGTGCACTGGATTTGCCCCCCTCCCCCCAAAAAAGGTCAAAAATTGGTCATTGGTCATGTTGCCCCCCCCCCTTTACCAGCCGTCTGCGGCCGCCAGTGTATCCTACTGACACAGAGAAGTGTCAACAGTTCACCAGACACTCCATATCCTACTGACACAGAGAAGTGTCAACAGTTCACCAGACACTCCATATCCTCCTGACACAGAGAAGTGTCAACAGTTCACACGACACTCCATATCCTCCTGACACAGAGAAGTGTCAACAGTTCACCAGACACTCCATATCCTCCTGACACAGAGAAGTGTCAACAGTTCACCAGACACTCCATATCCTACTGACACAGAGAAGTGTCAACAGTTCACCAGACACTCCATATCCTCCTGACACAGAGAAGTGTCAACAGTTCACACGACACTCCATATCCTCCTGACACAGAGAAGTGTCAACAGTTCACCAGACACTCCATATCCTCCTGACACAGAGAAGTGTCAACAGTTCACCAGACACTCCATATCCTCCTGACACAGAAAAGTGTCAACAGTTCACCAGACACTCCATATCCTCCTGGCACAGAGAAGTGTCAACAGTTCACACGACACTCCATATCCTCCTGACACAGAGAAGTGTCAACAGTTCACCAGACACTCCATATCCTCCTGGCACAGAGAAGTGTCAGTCTGAGCCCCTGTACCTGTCTCAGCCCCTGTACCTGTCTCAGCCCCTGTGCCTGTCTCAGCCCCTGTACCTGTCTCAGCCCCTGTACCTGTCTCAGCCCCTGTGCCCGTCTCAGCCCCTGTGCCTGTCTCAGCCCCTGTGCCTGTCTCAGCCCCTGTACCTGTCTCAGCCCCTGTACCTGTCTCAGCCCCTGTACCTGTCTCAGCCCCTGTACCTGTCTCAGCCCCTGTACCTGTCTCAGCCCCTGTGCCAGCCCCATCGGCGGCCCGATCCGGCCGCAGTGTCCTGCCTCTGACCTTCTGATGTCGTTGTGGGCCAGGCTGAGTTTGACGAGACGCGGCAGGTGCTCCAGGCCGGCCAGCCGGCGCAGCGCGTTACCGCGCAGGTTCAGCTGCTGCAGGCTGGTCAGGCTGGCCAGGCTGGTCACGGTGCGCACGCAGTTGTTGGAGAGGTTGAGCACGCGCAGTCGGGTGAGCGTGTCCAGCCCGGTCAGTCGGCTGATGTAGTTACTGTGCAGGTCCAGAATTTCGAGGTGCACCAGCTGCTCCAGGCCCTCGATCTTACGCAGCCTGCGGCGATGGGCGGGTCGCAAATGGCACAGGATCGCACATGAACGCACACACAGCTCGGTTATGGATTGTTGCCGCCAGCCATTTGCCGCGGCGTTATAGTTACGAGGGAGTGGGGAGAATTGGAACACTCTTACGAGTTAGACTTTGAAAGGGTATTGATCCCAAAGTATAGGTAGGAGCTAAGTCGCTGTGTCACCAATATATCGGATCAACATATATTCGGTGGCGGCGCCAGCCTTCCTTAACTGGCGCCGCCAATGGCACTGCCTGGTTAGGCAGTGCCTAAATAACCTTAACACGGCAGTCACTGGGGTATTTGTTGTATCACGACTCACTGTGTTTTTTTTTAGCCCCCCCCCCCCCTTATATCTTCGGAACCAATAGGACGATCGCGCTGACTCAAACGGCAATCGATAGCCCAGGAAATTGCATCGACAACAAAATGAATTGTGTTGACCTGGTGGTCACCGGTTACGTCACAGGTGAGGTCAAGTAAAAATATTTGAACGTTTCTGATAACGCACGGTTTTGCCGTAACTATGGAATTAGAGAAGCGTGAAATATATAGGATGCCTTAACCCTCGCCCTACGGGGGGGGGGGGGGCTGACAGGCCCCCTGAGGTTTTCTTGAATAACTTTTTACATATGCGGTGCATCTTGCTGAAATTTTTGGTAGCTGAGTTTACAACAATTATACGAAGGCTGTATTTTTTTTTTAAAATTGATTGAGTAGTTTGGGAGAAAATCATATTTTGATGACGTCATGTTGGTAAAAAAATGAAAAATATTTGAAAAATCGTAGAACACAGAGTTTTAAAGCAAATTGCAAACGCAATTCACCAAAGATACAAAATGGCATTCTCTTTAAAATGGAAATCTCAGATTTGCAAAATTTTGGGTATTTGACCCCTAAAATGGGGAAAAAAATTAATCCCCACAAAATCAAAATTTTCAAAGATATTAGAAAAAACGGAATACATGTGAGAGAACTGAGTATGAAGAATACCCACACCAAATTTCAAAGCAATATCTTCATTTTTGACTGAGTGATGGCTCTCTAAGTGTAAGAAACTGATGACGTCATTTTTTATAACTTTTTTGACTTTTTTGACAAGATACGAACAAATAATGACCTTTTTTTTGTATTTCTGAGCCAAAACTGGTCTAGGAAAATGCCTTTTTATTTACATTTATCAATTTCTAATTTTGAGGTTTTCTGAAGAGCAAAATCGCTGTTCTGGACGTGGTAATTCCGAGGTCATTCACTTGACCTGGAAGGTCACCCGTTTATCTGAAACCTAAAAATCGCATACTGTTAGATTGCTCTCATGACAGGCAACATGCTGGTTCTTACCGCATTGCTCTAAGTCGCTTGGTTTGGAAGTTAACATGGGGGCCTGTCAGGCCCCCCGTAGGGCGAAGGGGAAAAAAGCTTCCGTAGGGCGAGGGTTAACCCTATTAGTGGCAGGCTCCTGGCTACCTCTATTAGTGGCAGGGGGCGGATTCGCCCCCCCCCCCCCCAGGAGATCTCGAGATCACTCGTCCTATTTTCACAAATCAAACGGCGTTTAATTCCCCTCAACACGATCTACATTTCCTTTTTTTAATCCTAAATATTTGATAGGGGGGCAACAGGGGGGCAAAAACCAACACAATTAGAGGTATATTTGATCCACCACAGCTGCCATGTTTATCAACCGATTTGAACGCAACTAATGGGGATCGATAGATATTGAATTGGGGATTGCTATATGATGGTAACTTGGGAAAATTCAAAAATCATAGGCGTTTGCAGGTCACTAAATATGGGGGTGAAATAAATGCGTAATAAAACCGTCTTTTGTTGTCTTTTTTGGATAAATGAAATGATGCGTTATTGTGACATCATACACAGCAGTTATAAAGCATATTTTTATTTAAAGACGGTGCCAGGTTAGCGAAAAAGGGAGGCAAAATATATAAAAAATAACTTCCTGGAAACCTCCCCTTTTCATGTCCCTGAAACCGCCTCTGCCGTGCAATATTTATTGTAGTTAATTAACATCAACTCAATTGCACTTGCTTAAATCACCGTACACCCATGTAACTCTTGTATACTTCAGGCAGTTAGGAAGAAGCCGTGAAGATCGCATCTCCGTGTTATCGCCAAATGCCACCGAAAAAAACTCCAAAAACCGGGCCCTGGAATCGCCTCTGTTCAGGTTAGGAACTTAAAATTTTGATTCCATATGCAGAAATCAATTCTAGGAAAGGTCCCAAAATGTCATGGGTCAACTCCCAGCGGTTTCGGAGATATCTGCGAAAAACCTGAGGGGTGGGCAGAATCTGCCCCCCCCCCCGGCCACTGATAGGGTTAATACATGTAGCAAACATCGGAAGCTACACATGTCACCATTCCCGTGCATTGTATTAACACGCACCCTGGAGGGCCTCTGAGAATTACACGCCCTGGAGGGGGGGGGGCGGATTTCGCCCCCCCCATATGATCTCGAAAACCACGCAACGTAGCGACAAGCAGAAAACGGCATTAGATAGGTCGAAACAACCTCTATCGAAAGTATATCGGTATTTTGTTGGGTCAGGTCAATGTTGAGGTCACCAGAGGTCATCAAAGGTCAGATTTTCCAGTTTTAGGACTTTGCTCCAGGAATCCCCAGATATCACATGAACTATGATCAAGGGCGGATCCAGCCGGCCGTTTTTGGGGGGGTCAAACCGTTTTTTTAGCGGACCTTACCTACCCCCAATTTCGAATTTCTTCCCGGATTTGGTCCACTTTATTTTGCAACCACACGATTTCGATTTTTTTCCCCATTTTTTTTTTAGGTTTTCGACCTTTTGGGATATCGAAAAAGGAAAGATGTCAGCTTGCAGTTTGTATTGTTCCGACATTGCCTTACACTGATAAAAACTATGTCAATTGTCAGCTGTACCCAGGGGCGTCGCCGATAATTTTTGAGTGGGGGGGTCGGCTGAAATGACGACAAAAAAATGTACCCCAATTTGTTATGCGTGTATTTAAGCCTTTGCAACATTTCTAATGTGGATTTGCATGTTATAGTAGGGACTTGTGATTTAGCGCCGCGAAGCGGCGCGATTTTTTTTCTTCTCGGGTTTGCCTGATAAAACCCAGAAACATAGGCATTTTTAGCTTCTTAGCCTTGTAGAGGATAATAAGCTAAAAATGTTATTCATTCAATTCAGCGTTACGACGAAACGAAGACGATGACGATGGCTTCGTTATGACGATGGCCACTGATGTGACGCCGCGAAGCGGCGTGAACATTTTAATTTTAGGTCGTGGAAAACGCATTTTTAATATTGGAACCAGACCGTGAGTGGAGCCAAGCCTCAGGTAACCCCTTTTCCTGGTTGCACATCTCGGTATGATGCAAAATGTTGAAATGAAGGTAGTTTTTCATATACATTAGCCTCGGATAGTAAATCACGATGGCCGGTGGCAGTCTGCGCTCAATAGTACATATGATAATAATAACTGTAGTCTGTATACATACCTATGTACCGAACTGTAACAAACAACTGGTAACGGTGCAAATGGTTTCAAAGTAGCAAGAGGCAGACCGACATTTCCGCGCATAAATGGTCCCTGTGGATCTGGAGGAGCCTGGGGGAGATGGCTTGGGGAGATAGTCCTGGCCTGGTCCCCACTATTAGCTCTTCGGGCCAACAAGTTGGGCACCGCTGGAACAGCTTCCGGTTGCCGAAGTCCGCGTCTTTGCGTTCGCGTCGCCTTTTTCGGAACTCGGCAGACAAGCTAAACATGTAGCCCGCTTTAAAGATAATATTTTATGAAGAGAGTTGGCCCTGGGGCCAGCAATTACCGCCAAGGAGAGCCTCTGCAAGACACTTAATGGAATTAATTTTCCAAATTTGTATATGCAATTGCGAAACTTGTGTCATGCCGCGAAGCGGCGCGAAATTTTTCAGTTTTTGACTGAGGCTAGCTTGATTTTGACTGCTGCAATTTTGGGATGCCCAGTATCGTTCTAAAAACGCAAATATAGCATGCATTAAATTTCACGTCTGGGGGGGGGGGGGGGGGGCAAAACATAGTTTGCCCCCCCCCCCCCTTAAACAGGCTTGGGGGGGCATGGCCCCGTTCGCCCCCCCCCCCCCTGGATCCGCCCTTGGTCGTGGGTCTAGTTATTCCTTCGTCGACGACGAAATCATTATTTATGAACGTGTTCATTTTTTTTTCTGAAAATTTCACAGAACACGGAATTTTATTGTTTTTTATATGCGTTGAGGCTCATATTACAGTTATTTATATATATTTTTTATTTTGTTTTGGGGGGCCAAAAGACATGTTGGCCCCCCCTTCCAGGCTTTTGGGGGGGGGGGCATGGCCGGATTGCCCCCCCCCCCTGGATCCGCCAGTGACTATGATAGCTAGGAACAAACGGAAAAGAGCAATCGAAAACTCTTGAAAAAATGCAACTGACAAGGTGTCCTCAGGTTTTAGCTCAAGTCAATAGTTTAGGCTCCAGAGGTCATCAAATGTAAAAACAAAATTGCCAAAACTGTTTTTCGCAAATAACTTGTTACCTAATAAAGATAAAGCATTACGTTTGGCCCCATTGTGTTTGTCTCGTCAAAGCGCTTTGAACCATATTGATGCTGACTAGGTTAGGTCAACTGAGAAATTTGACCTCAGGTCAAGGTCAAGTGGTGACCCAAGTAGGTCATGTTACATATTGGGAGACGTGTCTCAGACAAACACATTGGTACCGTTTTCACCTATCTATCTTCATTATGTCAATAGTTATTGACAAAACAATGTTGGCGGTCACGAAATTGACCTGACCTTAGGCCACCGATATAAAACAAATCTGAGATAGACAAATTTTAGGTATCTATCACCTTATCAAATCCTGCAAGATTGCAACCGATCGGCATAAAACTGTGGCTGCGGTACTGCCGCAAACGTTTTGGAGGCGGGGTCATCACGTGACCTGGTCTGGTGACCTGACCTGAGATGACCCGAGATCGATAATTTGACATGATGTGGGTAATTTATTTCCGAACAGGTATGCAAAAAACATGGCGGCACTGCGCGGCGCTGTTTTTGCGCTATCCTTCTTTTTTTTAAACGGAGGGGTGGGCGGATTCCCCCCCCCCCCCTTCCAGGGCGCGTGTTAAGTGAGGTCATCTCAGGTCGATAGGTCAAATTGCAGTTTTTGGTTCAGTATGCTTTGCGATGCATGTTTCTAACCTAAATTTTCATCCTGAGCACGAAACAACACCCTAAAGCTTCGTATATGCAACCCAATGCTCAATAATGGGTCATAGGTCATGGTCAAGGTCACCAATTTTCACAATTGTAGGTATAAGTTTATGACACTGAATAATACGACTGAAATGCAAATGTGCAGCCTTACTTAGCACCGTATCTACCTTGTGTTACTTGTCATGCCCGTTATTTACGTAATCAAGAAGGTAGCAATGTATTGTAAGCTCTGTCACAAACTATGTGCCATGTGGACCGACCATTTTTTTACCTTTTAAAGGTCATAAGTTAGTAGCCGTTAAAGACATTGACTTGAAACTCGCTACACATATTCACAACACTAGTGTCTACCATATATATTCCGTTTTTCATGATTACAAACTTCGAAACTATTTTGAGAAGAAAAAAAATATTTTCACTTTCATAATTTTTTAAAAGCCCGTGATGCAATAAATGCAAATTTCGAGATAGCAGTTTGATTACGAGCGAGCGCTTCGCGCTCGCTCGTCCTTCCGTGATGTGTAACGGGTTTTCGCTTCTGCATGGTTCTGCCATTTTTGTGTGTGCAACATTGCAACATTTTTTTTGAAATTCTTGAAAACTCTTTTTCTGGTTAATTTTGGGCCGCTGAATGGAATTACATAAATTTTTAGGCTCTCTGGCTTAATCTGCAACAATTAGAACTGCTTGCAACAATTGTCAACAATTTGCAACATTATTAAATTTTGCTCACGGGGTTTTCTTGAGATCAGGAGTCGAAATATGGCATTTTCTGAATGTTATATCCCCGTGTTTTCGAGATAATACTAAATTTTGTGGTTAAAAATGCAGAATCGAGCTCAACCTGTACATACATTTTTATTTTGGAGGCAGGTCAATCATCGGCGAGCACATAGGTCGCTGCACGGTTAGGGTGGGGGTGGTGACGTGTGAGGGCCAGAATGGCCATCCGCCTCAGGTAAATGCCGTAGGAGGAGTCAGGGTGCTGAGGTGGTGACGTGTGCGGGCCGGAATGGCCATCCGCCCCAGATAAATGCCGTAGGAGGAGTCAGGGTGCTGGGGTGGCGACGTGTGAGGGCCAGAATGGCCATCCGCCTCAGGTAAATGCCGTAGGAGGAGTCAGGGTGCTGAGGTGGTGACGTGTGCGGGCCGGAATGGCCATCCGCCCCAGATAAATGCCGTAGGAGGAGTCAGGGTGCTGGGGTGGCGACGTGTGAGGGCCAGAATGGCCATCCGCCTCAGGTAAATGCCGTAGGAGGAGTCAGGGTGCTGAGGTGGTGACGTGTGCGGGCCGGAATGGCCATCCGCCCCATATAAATGTCGTAGGAGGAGTCAGGGTGCTGGGGTGGCGACGTGTGAGGGCCAGAATGGCCATCCGCCTCAGGTAAATGCCGTAGGAGGAGTCAAGGTGCTGAAGTGGTGACGTGTGGGCCGGAATGGCCATCCACCTCAGATAAATGCCGTAGGAGGAGTCAGGGTGCTGAGGTGGCGTGGATTGGCGATTGGAGCACCACGGACACCGCAGTAAGTCGTGGATCCCAGCAGCAGTGTGCGGCAGGAATGGACCCAGACAGAAAAGCATGTGTGAGGTTATACATATTTTCATTTGGTGGATTTAATAGTTAGAGTGGAAAGTTATCCATAGTGAAGAGCTGAGTTCATCGGAGACGAAATTCGCTCAGTGAACCAGCTGTTACCTTGGTGCGTTCCCTGTCTAACACTACGCACCACTGGTGGGGGATAGGAAAAGAGGGAGGGGTCAGGAAGACGAACCTGACAGTTTACTGCAAAGTATGAAAGATATTGATGATTGAGTGAATGTCTGGGGAGAGTCTGAGTGAAAGGACGTATGAATGTGTTAGTTCCAGTGGGAGTTCGTCCTCAGCGTAGCGTTGCACTGGGTATGCAGAATAGACATGGAACCGATCACAGAACTCACGGTGTGATAGACTGAGAGGCAAGCCTTTGGTTAAATTATGTAAGGAGGAGCCAGAGGGCCATTGGTGCCGGCTCACGAACAAGGAAACCCCGACCTTATTCCACCGGACCAATTCCCGATTAACCCGCTAAATTTCACCACCCCCACCCTAACCGTGCAGCGACCTATGTGCTCGCCGATGATTGACCTGCCTCCAAAATAAAAATGTATGCACAGGTTGAGCTCGATTCTGCATTTTAACCACAACATTTAGTATTATCTCGAAAACACGGGGATATAACATTCTGAAAATGCCATATTTCGACTCCTGATCTCAAGAAAACCCCGTGAGCAAAATTGTAATAATGTTGCAAATTGTTGACAATTGTTGCAAGCAGTTCTAATTGTTGCAGATTAAGCCAGAGAGCCTCAAAATGTATGTCATTCCATTCAGCGGCCCAAAATTAACCAGAAAAAGAGTTTTCAAAAATTTCAAAAAAATGTTGCAATGTTGCACAAAATGGCAGAACCATGCAGAAGCGAAAACCCGTTACAGTGTATGGGAAAAATCTGATTATGAGCGGCCCGGCCCGGCCCGTCGCCTGCAATTGCCCCCCCCCCCCCCCTTTACGGGTCACAGGGGGCCCCGCCGAGATTGGCCCAGATACCATTTGCATTAGCTAAATGGCTTTGAAAAGTCACAGAGCCCAGAGGAGCCCTCAAACCAGGCAAAGGTCACTATGGTGCATGTCAAGGGCCCTCAGAGACACAGAAGGGCTATCGAATCCGGCCCAGGGGCCTCTTGGGCATGTCCAGGGGCCCATTGAGCCCACCGAGAAGCCCACAAACTGTCCAGGGGCCTCTCGAGCATGTCCATTGTCCAGGGGCCCATTGAGCCCACTTAAGGGCGCAAAAACATGCCCAGGGACCTTTCGAGCATGCCCTGGGGCCTATTGAGCCCACTCAGGGGCCCAAAACCCTGCCCAGGGGCATCTAGAGCATGTCCACTTGTCCAGGGGACAATTGAGCCCACCCACGGCCCAACAAACCTGCCCAGTGGCCTCTCGAGCATGTCCAGGGGCCCATTGAGTATGTTCATGGGCCTCTCGAGCCTGACCAGGGGCCCATTATATTCTGTTTTGGGGCCTCTTGAACCTGCCCAGGGGCCATTAGAGCCTGCCCAGAGGCCTCTCGAGCTTGCCCAGGGGCCCATTGAGTCTGTTCAGGGGCCTCTCGAACCTGCCCAGGGGCCTCTCGAGCTTGCCCAGGGGCCCATTGAGTCTGTTCAAGGGCCTCTGGAACCTGCCTAGGGGCCATTCGAGTCTGTTCAAGGGCCTCTCGAGCTTTCTCAATGGTCCATTGATCCTGTGCAGGGGCCTCTCGAACCTGCCCAGGGGCTATTATTCTGTTTAGGGGCCTCTCGGCTTGCCAAGGGGCCATTGAGTCTGTGCAGGGCCCTCTCAAGCTTATCCAGAGGGCCATTGAGTCTGTGAACGGGGCCCTCGAGCCTGTCCAGGGGTTGCTAGCCGTCGCCTGGAGCGCCTGCTATGGCTGGAGCGCCTGCTAGCCGTGGCCGGCGCGGTCATAATGAGCGGTAATGTGCTGTACTCTGACCCACCTGGTGCAATGTTTTCTTGGGTTTCAAAATGGTATTTTGATAAGTCTGATGTGTTTTTTAATTCAAGGGGTAGTACAAAACAATTTAACAATTTTTCTCTCAGGAGAGTGTGTGCTGCAATATTTGTCAGCCAGGGGCGTCGCCGACGGGAAGGTCGGGGGGGAGGTCTGGGCAAACTCTCCCCACTTTTAGAAGGCGGGGGACGGGATGGGATGACTCCCCACACACACACTTTTTGCGGGAAAAATTAACAATTTATCATAAAAATTGTCTTTGCAGTGCAGTCAAAATCCAACTGTCAAAACCTGGAAAATTTCGCGCCGCTTCGCGGCATGACACAAGTTTCGCAATTGCTTATACAAATTTCGAAAATGGGAAAAATAATTTAATTAAGTGTCTGGCAGAGGCTCTCCTTGGCGGTAATTGTTGGCCCGGGCCCATTCCCTTCATAAAATATTCACTTTTAAGTTTCAGGCAGGCTACATGCTTAGCTAGTTTGCCGAGCTCCGAAAAAGGCGACGCGAACGCAAAGACGAGGAGATCGGCACTCGGACGCTGCTCCAGCGGTGCACAATTTGCTGGACCGAAGAGCTAATAGTGAAAACAGGCCTGGATCATCTCCCCAAACCATCTCACCTCACGGTCTGGTTCCCATATTAACATTTCGTTTTCCAGGACCTAATTTTTTTTGTTTGTTAAAGCTGCTACAGCGGTGCACAATTTGCTGGACCGAAGAGCTAATAGTGGAATCAGGCCTGGATCATCTCCCCAAACCATCTCACCTCATGGTCTGGTTCCCATATTAACATTTCGTTTTCCAGGACCTAAATGTAAAATTTTCACGCCGCTTCGCGGCGTCACATCGGTAGTCATCGTCATAACGAAGCCATAGTCATCGTCATCGGTTCGTCGTAACGCTCAATTGAATGAATAGCATTTTTAGCTTACATCCTCTACAAGGCCCACCGCCTACATTTCTGGGTTTTATCAGGCAAAACCGTACAAATTTCGCGCCGCTTCGCGGCACTAACTAACAAGTACATGCCTACCTACTATAACATGCAAATCCACATACAAAATGCTGCAAATGCTAAATACACGAATCAAAATGGGGGTACATTTTTGTCATTTCAGCGGTCCCCACACTCAAAAGCCAACCCCACCTGATGTCAGCTAAGATAGGGTTTCTCTCCTGTACGTAAAAATACAAATTAGTAATGCGCTCAGTACAATGCCTACTTAGGGTCCTGGTCCAATCCAGCTCATCAAAAGTAGACGAAGAAAAAATGCTAAAAAGGGGCCTCACAAAATAAAGTGGCCGAAATCCGCAGTCTTTCATATCCAGGGGTATTTTTGGGGATGGGGTCTCTCTCTCAGGTGTTTGCCCCCCCCCCCCTTCTGAAGGTCTGGCTGCGCCCCTGGTGGCGCGTGCCGCGTGAGGGGTGTTGAAAAGTATTTTCTCACAATAACTCCGCAACGGCTTGCCAGATTATGTGCAAAATTCGTGTGTGGTTAGGGACCCATCAGCCCCCACTTTCACACAACTCAGGGGTGCGGTGACTCTGCACGTGCGCACGTGCACACCCCTCTTATATATCTCAGGAACGGCTGAGCCGATTGAGTTCAAATTTGGTGTGTAGTTAGGGACCTCTCATCCGCCAGTTTCCCACAAGCCAGGGGTGGGTGCCTCTGCACGTGCGCACGTGCAGACCCCTATTCTGTATCTCAGGAACGGCTGAGCCGATTGTGTTCAAATTTGATGTGTGGTTAGGGACCTCTCAGCTGCCGCCTTTCCACAAGTCAGGGGTGGGGTGGCTTTGCACGTGCACACGTGCACACCCCTATTCTATATTTCTGGAACGGCTGAGCCGATTGTGTTAAAATTTGGTGTGTGGTTAGGAACCTCTCATCCCCCACTTTTCCACAAGTCAAAGGTGGGTGCCTCTGCACGTGCGCACGTGCGCACCCTTTTTTGTATCTCAGAAACTACTTGCCCCATCGAGTTGAAATTCCCCATACATTTCCTTCGCGCTCGCGCGTTCATCGCCAACTACGGCGCCTTACTGGTTATTACGAGCGAGCGCGAAGCGCTCGCTCGTCCTTCCGTGGTATATGGGAAAAATCTGAATATGAGCGGCCCGGCCCGGCCCGTGGCGACGATTTTGAGAAGCTAATATCTCTGCAACCGCACGTCCGATTGACAAGCGGGGTTCTTTGCTGAGTAGCCCCATCCAACCTAACCTGTTTGAGGCCGGTGCTGATTCATGTGAGTGACTACCACTGCACGTGGCGCGTGCCGCGTGAGGGGTGTTGAAAAGTGTTTTCTCGCAAAAACTCCGCAACGGCTGGGCCGATTGTGTTCAAATTTGGTGTGTGGTTAGGGACCTCTCAGCCGCCACTTTCGCACAAGTCAGGGTTGGGGTGCCTCTGCACGTGCGCACGTGCACACCCCTATTCTATATCTCAGGACCAGCTGAGCCGATTGTGTTCAAATTTGGTGTATGGTTAGAGACCCCTCCGCCTCCACCTTCCCACAAGTCAGGGGTGGGGTGCCTCTGCACGTGCGCACCTGCTCACCTTTTTTGTATCTCAGAAACTACTTGCCCGATCGAGTTGAAATTCACCATACATTTCGTTCGCGCTCGCTCGTTCTTCGCCAAATACGGCACCTTACTGGTCTTTAAAACCGTATTTTCTACAATTTTTAATGTACAGCATAATTTGGCTCGAAATCTGTCGGAAGTGACGGCACTATGACGTCATTTTCTCGTGACACATTAGAACCCTAAAATTTTCATTTTGCTGACATGTGTAAAATGATGCCCGGAAAAGTATTGAAAGTTTGGCGTCGATAGTTGCATTTGTTCTTTAGATATTCCAAATATTCCTCATGGGGGGTGACTCGCGGGTTAATGGACTTAAAGGACGCCTTCCTTTAAAGTCTGCCCCGTTACGAACGATCGGCAAGCGGCTGCTGAGTCCGGACCGCACCTCCCAGCCCTGACCCACCTGTTTCTGGCGACGACCAGCACGCGCAGCGTCTCCAGTGTCGCAGGCTGCTCATCCTCTCCAGCTGGTTATCATACAGGTCGAGCAGCACCAGCGACGGCAGGTACAGGCCGTCCGGCACCCGGCTGATGAAGTTATGCCTGCAGCGTCAGCAGGTTCACCGTCCTGTCTACCGCTCCGCCAGCCAAACAGCCCCTTGGCTGGCCCAGAGATCACGTCATATACCCAGCCAAAACAGGCCCTGGCTAGCCCAGACATCGCGTCATATACCCAGCCAAACAGATGTCGTGAAGTTGGCGACATATTTAGCGACTTATTTAGCGACGACCTCCGATTTCTCTCAAAATGACATATATGATCAACTAGATCACGAGAAAACACGAATATGACTGTTTGTTTTTCTATAGCACGTGTCCTTCAAAGTCAAAATCAAGGTAAAAAAGTTACTGTTCGAATTTGATTTTTTTTTAACCAAAATGTAGCTCAGGAAAAGTTGTAGCCGCACATTGAAAATAAAGTGAATCGAGGTCCAACTTCAAGGTCAAATCAAGGTCAAAGGACGGGGAACTGAAAAAATGACAGAAGTTACTGCTCGATTTTGATTTGTTTTTATAACAAAATGTAGCTCATTAAAAGTTGGTAGCCGCAAATTGAAAATCAAATTAATCAAAGGTCCAACTTCAAGGTCAAAATCAAGGTAAAAGGACGGGAAACTGAAAGTGGCAGAGTTACTGCTCGATTTTGATTTTCTTTACAAAATGTAGCTTAGAAAAGTATAGCCGTACATTGAAATCAAATTATGGAGGTCCAACTTCAAGGTCAAAATCAAGGTCAAAGGACGGAAACTGAAAAAGTGGAAGAAGTTACCGCTCGATTTTGATTTTTTTTTAACCAAAATGTTAGCTCAGGAAAAGTTGTAGCCGCAACATTGAAAATCAAATTAATCGATGTCCAACTTCAGGTCAAAATCAAGGGCAAAGGACGGGGAACTGAAAAAGTGGCAGAAGTTACTGCTCGATTTTGATTTTTTTTACCAAATGTAGCTCAAGAAAAGTTGTACCCGTACATTAAATTCAAATTAATCGAGGTACCACTTCAAGGTCAAAATCAAGGTCAAAGGACGGGGAACTGAAAAAAGTGGCAGAAGTTACATGCTCGATTTTGATTTTTGTTAACCAAAATGTAGCTCAGTAATATAGCTCTTTTGTAGTTAAATGTAGCTCCTTTTATCTTTATTTTGACCTTGAAGTTCGACCTCGATTAATTTTATTTTCAATGTGCGGCTACACTTTTCCTGAGCTACATTTTGGTTAAAAAAATCAAAATCGAGCAGTAACTTTTTTTGACCTTGATTTTGACCTTGAAGGACACGGTGCTATATAAATACAAACATCATATTCGTGTTTCTCGTGATCTATTTGATCATATATGTCATTTTGGGAGAAATCGGAGGTCGTCGCTAAATAAGTCGCAAAATAAGTCGACGAACTTCACGGACATGCCAAACAGGCCCTGGCTAGCCCATACAAGACGTCCTATACCCAGCCAAACAGGCCCTGGCAGGGGCGTCGCCACATATTTTTTTTACTAGGGGGAGGGGACACAGTCACAGTCGCAGTCAAAAGTAAATTGTTGACCGGGGGGGGCGGGGGTGTAAAGCAGCACTGGCGGATCTAGAGTTCGAGTTTGGAGAGGGGAAATTGCGCTCAGCGCTTCATCTGCGAAAAGTTGTTGACCGGGGGGGGGGGGGGGGTATCGTCGGGTCGTCAGCGCGAAGAGTCGTTGAGCGGGGGGGGTGGGGGGGGGGGGGGGGTGATAACGTCGGATCGTCAGCGCGAAAAAACTTTACGAGGGGGGGGGGGGGGGGGTGCGTCGGGTCCTCAGAGCAAAAAACCGTCCTTAACAACCGGGGGGGGGGGGGGGGGGGGATTTTTCTTAATTATCCCGCGCCCGCTGGGGTATTCAGCCGAACACGATGAACCGAACATTCAGCCACACATCTTCCGAACCAATAACCGCAGAGACCGGCGCAAGCGGCAATCGAAAGCTCTCAATGAGACGCATCTAAAGCATACGCGAAATTTTCAAAAAGATCACATGTCAGTTCACAGCCAGGTCAACGGTCAAAATTAAGGTATTTGGGTTAAAGGGAATGTTTCACCTTTGTACTGAGATAGCATTATCTTTGGCCGTTATTGAAATGTCGAAATACTAAGGTCATTTTCCGCAAACTTAGCCGTTTTTAGCAATTTAATTTCTCAATTGCTAATTAATTTTATCATTTGCATCAAATGGGGTCTAGGCTAGTTCCGCCCGCTGATTGGCTGACAGCCACTTTGCCAAGCCAATCCCACTTCGTCAGTCAATCAGCGG
>JAXIVJ010013439.1:0-37193 GCA_036785665.1 Chirona hameri | reverse complement strand
ATATATATATATATATATATATATATATTATATATATATATATATATATATATATATATATATATATATATATATATATATATATATATATATATATATATATATATTATATATATATATATATATCCAAATGCATCCAAATCCGCATCCAAATGCTTCCAAACGGGAAAAATTGACTACCGATGCCAGAATGGTTCTTTTGTTGTCTTTTGGTCACCGAGAGGGGACGGGAGATTACGGATGCCCGTAATTTCATAGTTTACATCTGGGTGGGCAAATTCTCGCCACTGGGTGGGCATTTTGGCGCACTGGGTGGGCATTTGCTCACCCAGGTCCTTAGTTACGAGAGGCCCTGACCAGAGGTCATCGAAGGTCAGATTTTCCAGTTTTAGGGCTTCGCTCCAGAAATCCCCAGATATCACTTGAACTATGATAGCCAGGAACAAACGGAAAAAAGCAATGGAAATCTCTTGCAAAATGCAATGGCTAAAGTGTTCTCAGATTTGCGCTCAGGTCAATAGTTTAGGTCAATAGTTTCGCCCAGAGCCCATCAAATGTTTTTGTGTGTGTGTGGCAAAACTGTTTGTTTTTGCAAATAACTTTTTACCTTATAAGATAAAGCATTATGTTTGACGCCATCGTGTTTGTCTCGTCAAGGCGCTTCGAATCATATTAATGTTACCTTGATTAGATCAACTGAGAAATTTGACCTCAGGTTAAGGTCAAGTGGTAACCCAAGTAGGTCATGCTGCATATTGGGAGACGTGTCTCGACGAGACATACACATTGGTACCGTGTTCACTTCTCTATGTGCATTATGTCGATAGTTATTGACAGAACAGTGTTGGCGGTCACGAAATTGATCTGACCTTAGGTCACCGCTATAAAAAAAATCCGAGATAAACAAATTGTAGGTATCTATCACCTTATCAAATCCTGCAAGATTGAAACCAATCGGCCTAAAACTGTGACTGAGGTACTACCGCAAACATTTTGGCGGTGTGGTCATCACGTGACCTGGTCTGGTGACCTGACCTGAGATGACCCGAGATCAAAAACTTGACATAATGTGGGTAATTCATTTGCGAACAGGTATGCACAAACGGCTTTCAAAAAGATGAAAGGATAAATTTCCTTTCATCCTTGATAATGTGTTAGCCACGAAAGCTCGGATCTTTTCATTTCGTATATTTGGTATACAATAAAGATATTACTGCCATATTATGATCATATTTCTTCAACTTATTGTTCTCACAATGGCATCAGCTATCATCTCACACATCAAAATATTAATTTCTGTTCATTTCCAGCGAGTTCTGTACTGTAACTTAGCAACATAAGTCGAATTTCGGGATAAGATGGAAGGTCAATGATTGCTTTTGAAGTAGAGATTGAAAACAGCGAGTATTTGGTAAATAATACGGGTATATAAGATCGAATTAGAAATAAGATCATCAAGACCCTCAACACAAAAGAAAGCTGGATTTTTTTTGGCTGGTCCGACTAAAGCAACATCGTGAGAAAATTGGAAAAGAAACACTTTCACATATGAAGCAAGATTTAAGAAACTCTCCCAAGAAATGAGGAAGTCAGAACTCAACGAAGCGATAGTTTTTTTTTTCTTCATGGAAGCAAATAAATAGGAGCCGGCATGGTTCACCCCGCAGCTGAGACGTACATACCTACCTAACTCTTCTATCCGCTAAACATCAGCGGATGTAAGTGTAACTCTGTTATTTTTATCAAGAAGTGTAAATGCGGTGAAGTGAAAAGTTTGATTTGTGTTGTTGTTTTTATTTAATGTGTTAATAAATGTCCTCCTTAAATTGATGCTGTAAGAAGTGGGTGCATGGATGAAATATCACATAAATACAACATAAAAATTAATAATTAATCATATATGTCGTATCTTGGCCAGGAAAAGAGTAGCCTACCTAAAAGGAATCCTGATAACTCCGTCTCAATCATATTTTCCCAACCTACAATATCCGCCAGCGTTGTTATATGGCCTTAAATGAAATAGTTCACCTTGGATTTTTGTCTTCTTCCAAACGCGATTTGAATATATTTTGAAATATAATTTATTTTTTATATTGTCAAAAATGGCCATACATCGCGCCAATTCAGGATGGAAGGTCGTACAATATTAATTTTATCAAAACTATATACATACTCTCTGAGTCAGGGTCCTCACGCCACGCGAACGAAAAAATGTATCAGCCAATCAGATTCGAAAGTAGTCGCGTAAGGATAGACTCGTATTAGAGAAGTGCCAACCGGCGGCCGGCGGTTTGCTTGCTAGCACAGTATGCAAGCTAATTGGCTGATTGTATAGCCTCTGCCTAGGCTATCGTAAGCACCGCATTCTTTCGTAAGCACCGCATTCTTTCGTAAGCACCGCATTCTTTCGACAAAAAATCAAATATATTCGGCTGGAGTCTTTTCACTCAAGAAAACTTGCAGATAGAGGTTTCCCAACACGGGCTACACAACTGCTATCTCAGTTCAAACCCCATGTTGAAGGTGAACTATTTCCTTTAAACGCACCAATTCTACTAATGGCGCATGCGTCGCAAGCGCCGTCACAAATCACTAGGGTCGTGACGTCACAAAAAAAAATAAGAATGTTTTTTTTCATTCGAGAAGTTAGAGGTAGTTATAGTACAGAAGGCGGTCTAAGATGTGTGTGAGAAGTATATCGAAAAAACGGGAAAATACGCTGATTTGTGTATGCGTAAAACCCACTACCTGTCCCCAACCCCAATATCACGCCGTAAAACCCCACTACCTGTCCCCAACCCCAACATCATGCCGTAAAAACCCACTACCTGTCCCCAACCCCAATATCACGCGAATCGTTAGGAGCAGTAAAATCCACTACCTGTCCCCAACCCCAATATCACGCCGTAAAAACCCACTACCTGTCCCCAACCCCAATATCACGCCGTTAAAACCCAATACCTGTCCCCAACCCCAATATCACGCCGTAAAAACCCACTTCCTGTCCCCAACCCCAATAGCATGCCGTAAAAACCCACTACCTGTCCCCAACCCCAATATCATGCCGTAAAAACCCACTACCTGTCCCCAACCCCAATATCATGCCGTAAAAACCCACTTCCTGTCCCCAACCCCAATATCATGCCGTTAAAACCCACTACCTGTCCCAACCCCAATATCATGCCGTAAAAACCCACTACCTGTCCCCAACCCCAATATCATGCCGTAAAAACCCACTACCTGTCCCCAACCCCAATATCATGCCGTAAAAACCCACTACCTGTCCCCAACCCCAATATCACGCGACACTACCTGTCCCCAACCCCAATATCACGCGACACTACCTGTCCCCAACCCCAATATCACGCGAATCGTTAGGAGCATCCTCTACACATACGTTCACTCTTAAATTAAGATCGTTAAAAGCAAAAATGAGTCACGAACAGTCCACAAATGTTTTGTTTACATTTAAATTCCTACATGTGATAACATACATCACACATACTTTATAACATCAATTATTCATGGAATTTTACATAGGCTTATCATAAAATCACAAATGTCATAAGCCCATCAAATTGCCCTATTGTTCTTATACTACAATATGTTATCCCATGATTGCCCACGAAGCTATGTTAGTATTTAATCTTGCAAGGTGGTAACTGATGTGTAATGATTCTGCTATTTTACGATCACGTTCATTTACACACTTGTAAGGCTTTAGCTATGATGCACTTTTACCATATGCCAAGCGAATCACTAGGGAATAATATTAGAACATAATTTTGTATCAGTTGGTTACCACCAGTTCTCAGCTGCCCCATTGCTTTAATCCTTACCGGGCAGACACAATGTGCACAAAAACGTGTTTCGACCTTAAGATATTGTCTGATCATTCCAAAATTGTGCATGGATATGCATATTGGTGTACGGAATAGAAGGGGCAGCCTTAAGGAGTAGAACATTTCCAGCGTTTTGTAATTTTGACCACTCTAGTGGGCACGGATAATCCGGAGCGCAGCACAGGACAGGGATACCGTCACCAGACGCACATAACCCACCGTCTCCGCCCGGCCTCCAACCACATGCAATACCGACCGCGGTCGGTGCTGTCAGGCCGACACACCATGGGGAGACCGGCACTAGATGCACATAACCCACCACCTCCACCCTCTCTTCTAACCAATCAGCAAACGTCTGCCAAATAAGCAACCACGATGCACAACATAAAAAGAGCGACACCAGACACACATACCCTGACAGCAGCGGCGGAGCCGACCCTGCGCGGCCAGGCGCAGTCCACCAGACACACATAACCCGCATCGTGCCGTGCTGCCGTTCACGCACCCCTCCTCGTCACAGAAATGGCCGCAGAAATAGTCCGGCGCCACGCAACATTACAGGGACGCCACTGACAGACACACATAACCCCCATGGCGTCAGTAAGTATATCAGAACGTCACACATACCCCCATGGCGTCAGTAAGTATATCAGAACGTCACACATAACCCCCATGGTGTCAGTAAGTATATCAGAACGTCACACATAACCCCCATGGCCGTCAGTAAGTATATCAGAACGTCACACATAACCCCCATGACGTCAGTAAGTATATCAGAACGTCACACATAACCCCCATGGCGTCAGTAAGTATATCAGAACGTCACACATAACCCCCATGGCCGTCAGTAAGTATATCAGAACGTCACACATAACCCCCATGGCCGTCAGTAAGTATATCAGAACGTCACACATAACCCCCATGGTGTCAGTAAGTATATCAGAACGTCACACATAACCCCCATGGCGTCAGTAAGTATATCAGAACGTCACACATATCCCCCATGACCGTCAGTAAGTATATCAGAACGTCACACATAACCCCCATGGCGTCAGTAAGTATATCAGAACGTCACACATAACCCCCATGGCGTCAGTAAGTATATCAGAACGTCACAAATAACCCCCATGGCGTCAGTAAGTATATCAGAACGTCACACATAACCCCCATGGCCGTCAGTAAGTATATCAGAACGTCACACATAACCCCCATGGCGTCAGTAAGTATATCAGAACGTCACACATAACCCCCATGGCCGTCAGTAAGTATATCAGAACGTCACACATAACCCCCATGGCGTCAGTAAGTATATCAGAACGTCACACATAACCCTCATGGTGTCAGTAAGTATATCAGAACGTCACACATAACCCCCATGGCGTCAGTGAATATATCAGAACGTCACACATAACCCCCATGGCGTCAGTAAGTATATCAGAACGTCACACATAACCCCCATGGCGTCAGTAAATATATCAGAACGTCACACATAACCCCCATGGCCGTCAGTAAGTACATCAGAACGTCAACCATAACCCCATGGCGTCAGTAAATATATCAGAACGTCACACATAACCCCATAGCCGTCAGTAAGTATATCAGAACGTCACACATAACCCCCATGGCGTCAGTAAGTATATCAGAACGTCACACATAACCCCCATGGCGTCAGTAAATATATCAGAACGTCACACATTACCCCCATAGCCGTCAGTAAGTATATCAGAACGTCACACATAACCCCCATGGCGTCAGTAAGTATATCAGAACGTCACACATAACCCCCATGGCCGTCAGTAAGTATATCAGAACGTCACACATAGCCCCCATGGCGTCAGTAAGTATTTCAGAACGTCACACATAACCCCCATGGCCGTCAGTAAGTATATCAGAACGTCACACATAACCCCCATGGCCGTCAGTAAGTATATCAGAACGTCACACATATCCCCCATGACCGTCAGTAAGTATATCAGAACGTCACACATAACCCCCATGGCCGTCAGTAAGTATATCAGAACGTCACACATAACCCCCATGGCGTCAGTAAGTATATCAGAACGTCACACATAACCCCCATGGCGTCAGTAAATATATCAGAACATCACACATAACCCCATGGCCGTCAGTAAATATATCAGAACGTCACACATAACCCCCATGGCCGTCAGTAAGTATATCAGAACGTCACACATAACCCCCATGGCCGTCAGTAAGTATATCAGAACGTCACACATAACCCCCATGGCGTCAGTAAGTATATCAGAACGTCACACATAACCCCCATGGCCGTAAGTAAGTATATCAGAACGTCACACATAACCTCCATGACGTCAGTAAGTATATCAGAACGTCACACATAACCTCCATGACGTCAGTAAGTATATCAGCACGTCACACATAACACCCATGGCGACAGTAAGTATTTCAGAACGTCACACATAACCCCCATGGCCGTCAGTAAGTATATCAGAACGTCACACATATCCCCCATGACCGTCAGTAAGTATATCAGAACGTCACACATAACCCCCATGGCGTCAGTAAGTATATCAGAACGTCACACATAACTCCCATGGCCGTCAGTAAGTATTTCAGAACGTCACACATAACCCCCATGGCCGTCAGTAAGTATATCAGAACGTCACACATAACCCCCATGGCCGTCAGTAAGTATATCAGAACGTCACACATACCCCCATGGCGTCAGTAAGTATATCAGAACGTCACGCATAACTCCCATGGCCGTCAGTAAGTATATCAGAACGTCACACATAACCTCCATGGCGTCAGTAAATATATCAGAACATCACACATAACCCCATGGCCGTCAGTAAATATATCAGAACGTCACACATAACCCCCATGGCCGTCAGTAGGTATATCAGAACGTCACACATAACCCCCATGGCCGTCAGTAAGTATATCAGAACGTCACACATAACCCCCATGGCGTCAGTAAGTATATCAGAACGTCACACATAACCCCCATGGCCGTAAGTAAGTATATCAGAACGTCACACATAACCTCCATGACGTCAGTAAGTACATCAGAACGTCACACATAACCCCCATGGCGTCAGTAAGTATATCAGAACGTCACACATACCCCCATGGCGTCAGTAAGTATATCAGAACGTCACACATAACCCCCATGGCCGTCAGTAAGTATATCAGAACGTCACACATAACCCCCATGGCCGTCAGTAAGTATATCAGAACGTCACACATAACCCCATGGCCGTCAGTAAGTATATCAGAACGTCACACATAACCCCCATGGCCGTCAGTAAGTATATCAGAACGTCACACATAACCCCATGGCCGTCAGTAAGTATATCAGAACGTCACACATAACCTCCATGGCCGTCAGTAAGTATATCAGAACGTCACACATAACCCCCCTGGCGTCAGTAAGTATATCAGAACGTCACACATAACCCCATGGCCGTCAGTAAATATATCAGAACGTTACACATAACCCCCATGGCGTCAGTAAGTATATCAGAACGTCACACATAACCCCCATGGCGTCAGTAAGTATATCAGAACGTCACACATAACTCCCATGGCCGTCAGTAAGCATATCAGAACGTCACACATAACCCCCGTGGACGTCAGTAAGTATATCAGAACGTCACGCATAACCCTCATGGCGTCAGTAAGTATATCAGAACGTCACACATAACCCCCATGGCCGTCAGTAAATATATCAGAACGTCACACATAACCTCCATGGCCGTCAGTAAGTATATCAGAACGTCACAAATAACCCCCATGGCCGTCAGTAAGTATATCAGAACGTCACACATAACCCCATGGCGTCAGTAAGTATATCAGAACGTCACACATAACCCCCGTGGCGTCAGTAAGTATATCAGAACGTCACACATAGCCCCCATGACGTCAGTAAGTACATCAGAACGTCACACATAAATAACCCCCATGGCGTCAGTAAGTTAGACCTTATTTTGACTACTGAGACGCCATCTATGACGGACTTATCACAATACAAGACGCAACTAGACTAGAAACACTACAAAACAGAGCTGCGCGACTTGTCACTGGATGACTCTATAGAACACATACTGACAAACCACTGGCCGAAGTAGGATGGGATAGACTGACAACGAGACGACGCATACACAGATTGACATTGTACCATAAACTGAACAATCCAGGACAACATTCACCACAATACATCAGAGACATACTACCAAACACGCGGGCTCAAGACACCAACAGAGAACTAAGAAACGCCAGCACTCACACAACAGCAACCAGCCACACATCATCATACCACAAGTCATTTTTTCCAGCAACAGGCAAGCAATGGAACCAACTACACAACACTACAAGACATCTCACACACATGGACTTCAAAAAGCAGCTTTGCGAACAGCTGGGCGTGCCCGATCCACCCAATTACTATTTAGTGGGACCAAAAAGGGGGAATATTTTGCATGCAAGACTTAGAATGAATATGTCCCACCTAAATTCAAATTTATTTCGCATTCAAAAATCAGTTTCGCCTGCGTGCCAGTGTGGGCATCATACAGAAAATACTAGTCATTACGTTCATTCATGTCCAAAATTTACAGAACAAAGAAGCTTACTGTTCAATAATATTTATCAATCCTTAAACTTTGACTTACGAAATAAACTACCATCAGATCAACTACAAATATTATTATACGGTGCAGATCTCAGCAGCGATGGTGGTCTGCACCATCGCTGCCCTCAAATTCCAAAATTTCTTGCGTGTTTCCAACCGATTTATTGACCTCTACTAACAAGTTGTATCACTTTGTTGTAGCCTCATCCAGCAGGTGGACGTGACTTCCCTGGCGGAGCGCTGGGGCTGGCTGGCCGGGTGGACGAGGCTGGGCGGGCTGTACCGTGGCGGCGGTCGCAGTTAAACGTTTGGTTTCTTTCAGACAGGGTGCTTTAATTTAAGCTTTTGCTTTTGCGCCCTTCTGCTTCTGCTTTATGTTGAAATGCTAATTAATTTATGTTTAATAAACATGATGATGATGAAGAATATCAGAACATCACACATAACTCCCATGGCCGTCAGTAAGTATATCAGAACGTCACACATAACCCCATGGCGTCAGTAAGTATATCAGAACGTCATACATAACCCTCCTGGCGTCAGTAAGTATATCAGAACGTCACCCATACCCCCATGGCCGTCAGTAAGTATATCAGAACGTCACACATAACCCCATGGCCGTCAGTAAGTATATCAGAACGTCACACATAACCCCATGGCGTCAGTAACTATATCAGAACGTCACACATAAATAACCCCCATAGCGTCAGTAAGTATATCAGAACGTCACCCATAACCCCATGGCGTCAGTAAATATATCAGAACATCACACATAACTCCCATGGCCGTCAGTAAGTATATCAGAACGTCACACATAACCCCCATGGAGTCAGTAAGTATATCAGAACGTCACACATAACCCCCATGGCCGTCAGTAAGTATATCAGAACGTCACACATAACCCCATGGCGTTAGTAAGTATATCAGAACGTCACACATAACCTCCATGGCGTCAGTAAGTATATCAGAACGTCACACATAACCCTCATGGCGTCAGTAAGTATATCAGAACGTCACACATAACCCCCATGACGTCAGTAAGTATATCAGAACGTCACACATAAATAACCCCCATGGCGTCAATAAGTATATCAGAACGTCACACATAACCCCCATGGCGTCAGTAAGTATATCAAAACGTCACACATAACCCCCATGGCGTCAGTAAGTATATCAGAACGTCACCCATAACCCCCGTGGCGTCAATAAGTATATCAGGACGTCACACATAACCCCCATGGCGTCAGTAAGTATATCAGAACGTCACACATAACCCCATGGCGTCAGTAAGTATATCAGAACGTCACACATAACCTCCATGGCCGTCAGTAAGTATATCAGAACGTCACACATACCCCCATGGCGTCAGTAAGTATATCAGAACGTCACACATACCCCCATGGCGTCAGTAAGTATATCAGAACGTCACATATAACCCCCATGGCGTCAGTAAATATATCAGAACGTCACACATAACCCCCATGGCGTCAGTAAATATATCAGAACGTCACACATAACCCCCATGGCCGTCAGTAAGTATATCAGAACGTCACACATAACCCCCATGGCGTCAGTAAGTATATCAGAACGTCACACATAACCCCATGGCCGTCAGTAAGTATATCAGCACGTTACACATAACCCCCATGGCGTCAGTAAGTATATCAGAACGTCACACATAACCCCCATGGCGTCAGTAAGTATATCAGAACGTCACACATAACCCCCATGGCCGTCAGTAAGTATATCAGAACGTCACACATAACCCCATGGCCGTCAGTAAGTATATCAGAACGTCACACATAACCCCATGGCGTCAGTAAGTATATCAGAACGTCACACATAACCCCCATGGCGTCAGTAAGTATATCAGAACGTCACACATAACCTCCATGGCCGTCAGTAAGTATATCAGAACGTCACCCATAACCACCGTGGCGTCAATAAGTATATCAGAACGTCACACATAACCCCCATGGCCGTCAGTAAGTATATCAGAACGTCACACATAGCCCCCATGGCGTCAGTAAGTATATCAGAACGTCACACATAACCCCCCTGGCGTCAGTAAGTATATCAGAACGTCACATATAACCTCCATGGCCGTCAGTAAGTATATCAGAACGTCACCCATAACCCCCGTGGCGTCAATAAGTATATCAGAACGTCACACATAACCCCCATGGCCGTCAGTAAGTATATCAGAACGTCGCACATAGCCCCCATGGCGTCAGTAAGTATATCAGAACGTCACACATAACCCCCATGGTGTCAGTAAGTATATCAGAACGTCACACACAACCCCCATGGCGTCAGTAAGTATATCAGAACGTCACAAATAACCCCCATGGCGTCAGTAAGTATATCAGAACGTCACACATAACCCTCATGGCGTCAGTAAGTATATCAGAACGTCACACATAACCCTCATGGCCGTCAGTAAGTATATCAGAACGTCACAATAACCCCCATGGCGTCAGTAAATATATCAGAACGTCACACATAACCCCCATGGCGTCAGTAAGTATATCAGAACGTCACACATAACCCCCATGGCGTCAGTAAATATATCAGAACGTCACACATAACCCCCATGGCGTCAGTAAGTATATCAGAACGTCACACATAACCCCCATGGCGTCAGTAAATATATCAGAACGTCACACATAACCCCCATGGCGTCAGTAAGTATATCAGAACGTCACCCATAACCCCCATGGCGTCAGTAAATATATCAGAACGTCACACATAACCCCCATAGCCGTCAGTAAGTATATCAGAACGTCACACATAACCCCCATGGCGTCAGTAAGTATATCAGAACGTCACACATAACCCCCATGGCGTCAGTAAATATATCAGAACGTCACACATAACCCCCATAGCCGTCAGTAAGTATATCAGAACGTCACACATAACCCAAATGACCGTCAGTAAGTATATCAGAACGTCACACATAACCTCCATGGAGTCAGTAAGTATATCAGAACGTCACACATACCCCCATGACGTCAGTAAGTATATAAGAACGTCACACAACCCCCATGGCCGTCAGTAAGTATATCAGAACGTCACACATAACCCCCATGACGTCAGTAAGTATATCAGAACGTCACACATAACCCCCATGGCCGTCAGTAAGTGTATCAGAACGTCACACATAACCCCCCATGACGTCAGTAAGTATATCAGAACGTCACACATAACCCCCATAGCCGTCAGTAAGTATATCAGAACGTCACACATAACCCCCATGGCGTCAGTAAGTATATCAGAACGTCACACATAACCCCTATGGCGTCAGTAAGTATATCAGAACGTCACACATAACCCCGTGGCCGTCAGTAAATATATCAGAACGTCACACATAACCCCCATGGCCGTCAGTAAGTATATCAGAACGTCACACATAACCCCCATGGCGTCAGTAAGTATATCAGAACGTCACACATAACCCCCATGGCGTCAGTAAGTATATCAGAACGTCACACATAACCCCCATGGCGTCAGTAAGTATATCAGAACGTCACACATAACCCCGTGGACGTCAGTAAGTGTATCAGAACGTCACACATAACCCCCATGGCGTCAGTAAATATATCAGAACGTCACACATAACCCCCATGGCGTCAGTAAGTATATCAGAACGTCACACATAACCCCCCTGGCGTCAGTAAGTATATCAGAACGTCACACATAACCCCCATGGACGTCAGTAAGTATATCAGAACGTCACACATAACCCCCATGGCGTCATTAAATATATCAGAACGTCACACATAACCCCCATGGCCGTCAGTAAATATATCAGAACGTCACACATAACCCCCATGGCCGTCAGTAAGTATATCAGAACGTCACACATAACCTCCATGGCCGTCAGTAAGTATATCAGAACGTCACACATAACCCCCATGGCGTCAGTAAGTATATCAGAACGTCACACATAACCCCCATGGCCGTAAGTAAGTATATCAGAACGTCACACATAACCCCATGGCGTCAGTAAGTATATCAGAACGTCACACATAACCTCCATGGCCGTCAGTAAGTATATCAGAACGTCACACATAACCCCCATGGCCGTCAGTAAGTATATCAGAACGTCACACATACCCCCATGGTGTCAGTAAGTATATCAGAACGTCACACATAACCCCCGTGGCGTCAGTAAGTATATCAGAACGTCCCACATAGCCCACATGGCCGTCAGTAAGTATATCAGAACGTCACACATAACCCCCATAGCGTCAGTAAGTATATCAGAACGTCACACATAACCCCCATGGCGTCAGTAAGTATATCAGAACGTCATACATAACCCCCATGGCGTCAGTAAGTATATCAGAACGTCACACATAACCCCCATGGCCGTCAGTAAGTATATCAGAACGTCACACATAACCCCCCATGACGTCAGTAAGTATATCAGAACGTCACACATAACCCCCATGGCCGTCAGTAGATATATCAGAACGTCACACATAACCCCCATGACGTCAGTAAGTATATCAGAACGTCACACATACCCCCATGGCGTCAGTAAGTATATCAGAACGTCACACATAACCCCCCATGGCGTCAGTAAGTATATCAGAACGTCACACATAACCCCCATGGCCGTCAGTAAGTATATCAGAACGTTACACATAACCCCCATGGCGTCAGTAAGTATATCAGAACGTCACACATACCCCCATGGCGTTAGTAAGTATATCAGAACGTCACACATAACCCTCATGGCCGTCAGTAAGTATATCAGAACGTCACACATAACCCCATGGCCGTCAGTAAGTATATCAGAACGTCACACATACCCCCATGGCCGTCAGTAAGTATATCAGAACGTCACACATAACCCCCATGGCGTCAGTAAATATATCAGAACGTCACACATAACCCCATGGCCGTCAGTAAGTATATCAGAACGTCACACATAACCCCCCATGGCGTCAGTAAGTATATCAGAACGTCACACATAACCCCCATGGCCGTCAGTAAGTATATCAGAACGTCACCCATAACCCCCGTGGCGTCAATAAGTATATCAGAACGTCACACATAGCCCACATGGCCGTCAGTAAGTATATCAGAACGTCACACATAACCCCCATAGCCGTCAGTAAGTATATCAGAACGTCACACATAACCCCCATGGCGTCAGTAAGTATATCAGAACGTCACACATAACCCCCATGGCGTCAGTAAGTATATCAGAACGTCACACATAACCCCCGTGGCGTCAGTAAGTATATCAGAACGTCACACATAACCCCCATGGCGTCAGTAAATATATCAGAACGTCACACATAACCCCCATGGCGTCAGTAAGTATATCAGAACGTCACACATAACCCCATGGCGTCAGTAAGTATATCAGAACGTCACACATAACCCCATGGCGTCAGTAAGTATATCAGAACGTCACACATAACCCCCATGGCGTCAATAAGTATATCAGAACGTCACACATAACCCCCATGGAGTCAGTAAGTATATCAGAACGTCACACATAACCCCCATGGCGTCAGTAAGTATATCAGAACGTCACACATAACCCACATGGCCGTCAGTAAGTATATCAGAACGTCACACATAACCCTGTGGCCGTCAGTAAATATATCAGAACGTCACACATAACCCCATGGCCGTCAGTAAGTATATCAGAACGTCACACATACCCCCATGGCCGTCAGTAAGTATATCAGAACGTCACACATAACCCCCATGGCGTCAGTAAATATATCAGAACGTCACACATAACCCCCATGGCGTCAGTAAGTATATCAGAACATCACACATAACCCCATGGCCGTCAGTAAATATATCAGAACGTCACACATAACCCCCATAGCCGTCAGTAAGTATATCAGAACGTCACACATAACCCCCATGACCATCAGTAAGTATATCAGAACGTCACACATAACCCCCATGGCGTCAGTAAGTATATCAGAACATCACACATAACCTCCATGGCGTCAGTAAGTATATCAGAACGTCACACATAAATAACCCCCATGGCGTCAGTAAGTTAGACCTTATTTTGACTACTGCGACGCCATCTATGACGGACTTATCACAATACAAGACGCAACTAGACTAGAAACACTACAAAACAGAGCTGCGAGACTTGTCACTGGAGGACTCTATAGAACACATACTGACAAACCACTGGCCGAAGTAGGATGGGATAGACTGACAACGAGACGACGCATACACAGATTGACATTGTACCATAAACTGAACAATCCAGGACAACATTCACCACAATACATCAGAGACATACTACCAAACACGCGGGCACAAGACACCAACAGAGAACTAAGAAACGCCAGCCCGCACACAACAGCAACCAGCCACACATCATCATACCACAAGTCATTTTTTTCCAGCAACAGGCAAGCAATGGAACCAACTACACAACACTACAAGACATCTCACACACATGGACTTCATAAAGCAGCTTTGCGAGCAGCTGGGCGTGCCCGATCCACCCAATTACTATTTAGTGGGACCAAAAAGGGGGAATATTTTGCATGCAAGACTTAGAATGTATATGTCCCACCTAAATTCAAATTTATTTCGCATTCAAAAATCAGTTTCGCCTGCGTGCCAGTGTGGGCATCATACAGAAAATACTAGTCATTACGTTCATTCATGTCCAAAATTTACAGAACAAAGAAGCTTACTGTTCAATAATATTTATCAATCCTTAAACTTTGACTTAAGAAATAAACTACCATCAGATCAACTACAAATATTATTATACGGTGCAGATCTCAGCAGCGATGGTGGTCGGGGGGTAGCCCTCAAATTCCAAAATTTCTTGCGTGTTTCCAACCGATTTATTGACCTCTACTGAACAGTTTTATCACTTTGTTGTAGCCTCATCCAGCAGGTGGACGTGACTTCCCTGGCGGAGCGCTGGGGCTGGCTGGCCGGGTGGACGAGGCTGGGCGGGCTGTACCGTGGCGGCGGTCGCAGTTAAACGTTTGGTTTCTTTCAGACAGGGTGCTTTAATTTAAGCTTTTGCTTTTGCGCCCTTCTGCTTCTGCTTTATGTTGAAATGCTAATTAATTTATGTTTAATAAACATGCTGATGATGATGAAGAATATCAGAACGTCACACATACCCCCCATAGCCGTCAGTAAGTATATCAGAACGTCACACACAACCCCCATGGCGTCAGTAAGTATATCAGAACGTCACACATAACCCCATGGCGTCAGTAAGTATATCAGAACGTCACACATACCCCCATGACGTCAGTAAGTATATCAGAACGTCACACATAACCCCCATGGCGTCAGTAAGTATATCAGAACGTCACACATAACCCCCATGGCCGTCAGTAAGTATATCAGAACGTCACACATACCCCCCATGGCGTCAGTAAGTATATCAGAACGTCACACATAACCCCCATGGCGTCAGTAAGTATTTCAGAACGTCACACATACCCCCATGGCGTCAGTAAGTATATCAAAACGTCTAACATAACCCCCATAGCCGTCAGTAAATATATCAGAACGTCACACATAACCCCATGGCCGTCAGTAAGTATATTAGAACGTTACACATAACCCCCATGGTGTCAGTAAGTATATCAGAACGTCCCACATAACCCCCATGACGTCAGTAAGTATATCAGAACGTCATACATAACCCCCATGGCGTCAGTAAGTATATCAGAACGTCACACATAACCCCTATGGCGTCAGTAAGTATATCAGAACGTCACACATAACCCTCATGGCGTCAGTAAGTATATCAGAACGTCACACATAACCCCATGGCGTCAGTAAGTATATCAGAACGTCACACATAACCCCCATGGCGTCAGTAAGTATATCAGAACGTCACCCATAAATAACGCCCATGGCGTCAGTAAGTATATCAGAACGTCACACATAACCCCCATGGCGTCAGTAAGTATATCAGAACGTCACACATAACCCCCATGGCGTCAGTAAGTATATCAGAACGTCACACATAACCCCATGGCCGTCAGTAAGTATATCAGAACGTCACCCATAACCCCCGTGGCGTCAATAAGTATATCAGAACGTCACACATAACCCCCATGGCGTCAGTAAGTATATCAGAACGTCACACATAACCCCAGGCGTCAGTAAGTATATCAGAACGTCACACATAACCTCCATGGCCGTCAGTAAGTATATCAGAACGTCACACATAACCCCCATGGCCGTCAGTAAGTATATCAGAACGTCACACATAACCCCCATGGCGTCAGTAAGTATATCAGAACGTCACACATACCCCCATGGCGTTAGTAAGTATATCAGAACGTCACACATAACCCCCATGGCGTCAGTAAATATATCAGAACGTCACACATAACCCCCATGGCGTCAGTAAATATATCAGAACGTCACACATAACCCCCATGGCCGTCAGTAAGTATATCAGAACGTCACACATAACCCCCATGGCGTCAGTAAGTACATCAGAACGTCACACATAACCCCATGGCCGTCAGTAAGTATATCAGCACGTTACACATAACCCCCATGGCGTCAGTAAGTATATCAGAACGTCACACATAACCCCCATGGCGTCAGTAAGTATATCAGAACGTCACACATAACCCCCATGGCCGTCAGTAAGTATATCAGAACGTCACACATAACCCCCATGGCCGTCAGTAAGTATATCAGAACGTCACACATAACCCCATGGCGTCAGTAAGTATATCAGAACGTCACACATAACCCCCATGGCGTCAGTAAGTATATCAGAACGTCACACATAACCTCCATGGCCGTCAGTAAGTATATCAGAACGTCACACATAGCCCCCATGGCGTCAGTAAGTATATCAGAACGTCACACAACCCCCCTGGCGTCAGTAAGTATATCAGAACGTCACACATATCATCATCATCATCATCATCATCATGTATTTCGTTTAGCCTCCATAAAATGGCTTTTATGGACAAGTGTCATACAGTATGTTTCCGTACAATTACAGCAAAGCACAGTTGAGACTACTCTTAATTACCTAAGGATACAACCAATGCGGTCAAAACATGATATCCTAATGATCAGACAAACTACTGCTCATCCGGCCCCCGCAACCACGCCCGTACAGCCCCCCGACACCCGCGAGCGGTCACCGCATCCCGAACATCAGAGGGGGACCGGTTCCACACAGAAGTCGACCGGTAGGTAAAAAACCTTCGGGCCAATTCCCTGCGCACCCGAGGCGGCTGCAGTAGACCGGCAAGAGCACCGCGCGTGTCTCGGACCGTCACGTCACTCCGGTACACGACCCGATCTCGCAATGCGTCGGGAGCGCGCGGGTGATGCATGGCCCTGAACATCATGGCTACGTCACGTTCGGTAATCAGGTCATCAAAGGTCGGCCAGTTAAGCTGATTTAAAAGCGGTGAGACATGATCGCGTTTTTTAGAACAAAATACAATGCGAGCACAGTGGTTTATAACTTTTTGCAAACGGTGTCGTTGAGTTGTACCGCAAGCACCATATACAGTCAAACAATACAAAATATGAGGAAACACTAGCGCTTCAATTAAAAATCTTTTCACGTCAGATGGCAAACGATGAGACATTTTAGACAGGCCGCTGATGATTGCATAGCAACGACGCACCACCAAAGACACATGTGAAGCCCACGTCAAGTTACAGTCAACAGCCATGCCTAAAACCTTAACAGATGATGATGGGTGAATAGCGGTGCCTCCGAAGTTAACACAAAAATCTATATCTAAGCGTCGCTGCCTACACCGAACTATCATGACATCAGTTTTGTTTGGATTGATACGCAAGCTATTATCCTCAAACCAAGCGCTCGCTACTTTTAAGCTTGCTTCAACGCGACACTGAAGGTTGGGCAAATCTACAGTGTTACAGCAGTGAATGAATTGTGCGTCATCTGCATATAATACGATTTTGCAGTCGTCAAAGTAAGATGGCAAATCATTAGTGAATAAAAGGAACAGAATTGGCCCGAGAAGCGAACCTTGAATTACGCCGTGCGTGACAGGCGCGCTCAACAATCCTCCCCTAACGTACTGAGAGCGCTCAGCAAGCCAGTTTTCAAACCAATGGCTGTGTACACCGTACCAACCTAATTTGTATAAAAGCCTGGTGTGTTTTACAGAATCAAAAGCCTTAGATGTGTCAGCTGTCGTAATACCTGAAATATGACCAGAATCCATATTATCAACCAAGTGACCGATGACGTCAAGCATTGCTGACTCCGTAGAGTGCTCCGGTCTAAAGCCGTGTTGTTCGCTACAAAGAATGTTGTGATCTAACAAATAAGTCATAAGCTGTTCACAGATAATGCGCTCCGTTATTTTTTCGACTGCTGGGAGAATTGACACTGGCCTGTAGTTGTTCGGATCGAGTTTGCAGCCAGACTTGTGTAGCGGAATTACACTAGCCATTTTCCACGACGAAGGTAGCACACCCGACGTAATGGAAGCGTTAATGACATGCAGCAGTTCTGGGCCAATGACCGGAAGAGTCATCCGTACCATGCCTATCGTGATGCCGTCGTCTCTGGACGCCCGTGAGCCGGACATGCGTCGGACAGCGGCTGCCAGCTCCGGCAGCGTTGCCGGCCGGACGCGGAATGCACCGCTGACCACACAGCGCGGACGCGGAGGGAGGGGGGCACGATCCGAACGTTCGCTGTCTATCGCTGCCGCCACCCGCGGTCCCACAGATGCAAAGTGTTTGTTGAGCCGGTCTGACCATGCACTGGTGCCTTTTTCGGTGTCGATGGACTTCCGAGATGACATCAGAAATCGTTGAATGTCTTTCCACGTGTGTCGTCGTGAGTTCCGGAAAGACGTGGCAAAGAAATCCGAGCGCGCCTGCGCTAGGGAACTCCTCGCCTGATTACGGCTCACACGGTAGACGTCACGTGTCTCGGGGCTCGGATCGCTCTCGCACGCATTTCTGGCCAGGTCACGTGCTCGCATGAGTGTTCGCACGTCGTCGTTGTCTGTGAGCCATGGACATGGCGGGTGTTTCGGTCGGATCGTGATCTGCGGCATGACGTCAATAACAGGTGACCATACAGCCCGCCAGGCAGACCACTTTTCCTCCACTCCGGTCGCCTCTCTCACTCCGCTCCAGTCCGCCAGCAGGAGATCGAGGCGGAGAACGTCTGGTACAAGCGAACGGGTTGATCTGATGGTAATCTCCTTTACCTGTCGTTTCTCCCGCGTCATAGCCAGACGGGCGGCAACCATGTGATGGTCGCTGCAGTGAGTGGGGGTGACCGTGACGGTGGTAGTCGACATAACCCCCATGGCGTCAGTAAGTATATCAGAACATCACACATAACCCCCATGGCATGGCTATCATCTGGCGATCACCAGTTATTCACAGATAACTTGGCAGAATCAGTATGTCAGGCTGAAAAGCACTCCCCCACGGCTATACTCTTACTCGGGGACTTTAATACCGGCAATATTGATTTGCATCAAGACACTTATAAGCACAACGGTATATCAGCTTTCGATCACAAAATCAAGGACATGACAGACGCATTAGGCCTGAAACAATTGATCAAAGAGCCAACTCGAATTTCAGACAACTTAGAAAATCTGCGGGACCTTATTTTTACCAGCAATGATAACATTACTATCGGCAGTGGCACTTTGTCACCTTTCGCACAACTAGACCACTTTCCCGTCTACGTATCAATGCAGGTTCCAGCACTACCAAAATAAACAGAACAAATCACAAAGCACATTTGGGATTACTCAAAAACAAATGTACCACTACTCACTGACACATTGATAAATACCGATTGGGACAGTTTATTAGGACATGAAATCCACGCAGCAACAGACCTATTTATCTCTGCCCTCCATGACGCTGCCCGAGTTTCAATTCCCATCAAACATATAAAGTTCAAGCAAGACCAAAAACCTTGGATAAATGTAGAGTTAAAACGTAATATAAGAAAAAGAGACAGATTGTTTAAAATTGCTAAACGAACTAACACTGATGACGATTGGAATAGGTGGAGATTCCAAAGAAATAACGTAACTACAATAAATAGACGTCTAAAAAGCCAGCACGTAAGGAGACAAGTCAACACACTGCTAACACAAAAACGAGACCCTCACAAATATCACCAAACATTGCGCAACATAACTGGCCGCTCTAGAGATGACACCATTCCGCCACTAGAAACACCAAACGGAGATATAATTACAGACGAATTGAGCAAAGCTATACTTCTCAACGACCACTTTGCAACACAATCTACTCTCAACGTTCCAGACGAACAGACACCTCCGTCAAATCCAGACGCACAACCGGTACCCACTTTAACAAATATCACGACATCAGAACAAGAAGTCCTCCATTTTCTTAACTCTCTTGATCAGAATAAATCAACTGGGCCAGACGCAATCCCAATAAAGTTCCTGAAAATAACTGCTCTTCTTATCGCTAAGCCACTCTCCAAACTGTTTAATAAATCATTAACGAACGGTGTCTATCCTAGAGCCTTCAAAGAAGCGAATGTTCGACCTATATTTAAAAACAAAGGCTCACCTTCTGACCGCAGTTCCTACCGCCCCATAAGTCTTCTCTCACCTCTATCTAAAGTATTTGAAAAAAATAGTTTACAAGCAAATGTATTCACATTTCACAGAAAACGCTCTCTTAACAGAAAAACAAAGTGGGTACCGGAAGAATCACAGTACACAACACCAGCTTCTTTATCTGACGCACAACCTTTATAAATCGCTTGATGAAGGACGCGACTTTACTGCAATTTACTTAGACATTTCCAAATACTTCGACAAAATCTGGCACAAAGGACTAATACACAAATGTAGATACGAATTTGGCATAACAGGATCCCTTCTAGACTGGATTACATCATACCTACAAAACAGACGACAACGAGTAATCATACGCAACACGTCTTCACCTTTCAGGACTGTGAACGCAGGCTGCCCTCAGGGATCGGTATTGGGACCTTTGCTAGCTCTCATTTACCTTAACGCTCTATCAAATCAAACACAAAATGACATCCTCTTTTTCGCCGATGATACCTCTCTCTACTCTTCTCACACGACTAAAGACGTACAAGCGACACAGCTCTCACTTCAGGATGACTTGGACGTGATTCAGGACTATGGTCGGGAATGGGTGATAACCTTTAACGCTACAAAAACAATCCAACAAACATTTTCTCATAAACGTACGCAACAAATACCAGCATTAACATTTGGGGGAGATCCTATACCAATTGGAGAAAGTCATACTCATCTTGGAGTAACACTTTCGAAAGACCTCCGATTTCATGAACACGTAAACAAAATATGCCAAAAAAATAAACAGAACACTAGGCCCATTATACCCCATAGCACGGTACATACCACGGCCCATTCTCGACCAAATTTATAGAATTTACGTCAGACCACATTTCGACTATTGTGACGTTGTGTATGACGAACACATTACCATAAAGGACTCCACTAGACTAGAGACGTTACAAAATCGAGCCGCGAGACTGGTGACAGGGACACTCTTTCGAACACCCACTGAGAAATTACGATCGGAATTAGGCTGGGAGGCACTGACTACAAGACGACGTATGCACAGGCTCATATTGTACCATAAGCTTAATGACTGCAAACAACACACACCACACTATGTCATGTCCATTATGCCGAACACACGAGCACAGGACACAACCATCACTCTTAGGAACGCAAACTCTCACAGTAGATCCCCTCACCGTACAACATGCTATAATCGTTCATTCTTTCAAACAACCAGTAAACAGTGGAACCAGTTACCGGAAACCATACGTCAACTAGGACACAAAACATACAAAAAAGAACTTCGTGAGCAGCTAGGATTACCTGTCCCTCCATATTACTATACCGCGGGATCAAAGAAGGGGAACATATTACACACTCGTTTTCGCACAGACATGACGCATTTGAACTCACATTTATACAAAGTTCAAAAATGTCCAAGCCCTGCATGTGATTGTGGGTATAAAACTGAGAACCCTCGTCACTTCGTCCTTTCCTGTCCCAAGTACAAGAAACAACGAACGGAATTCATTAACAACATAACACAAATCACAGGGCCCTTATTTACCACCCAATCACAATCCGAACAGCTTCAAATCCTAATGCACGGCACAAATCTCTGCGGCGTTGACGGTCGGGCGGTGGCCCACGTGTTCCAAAAATTCCTACTTAACTCTGGTAGATTTGCCCACATATATTAACTCTAAGATAATGTGACTGGTGTCCGAGGCGAGTTGAGCGGCGTCTAGCAGCACTCGTTTCACGTTGCGGAGTGCTGGGTGTCTCGCGCTGCGGCGGCGGCTGGAGAAATCAATCCTTTGTTATGCCCCTTTCCCAGACGTGGTGCGCTGATTTAAGCGCATTGAGTGCTTCTGCACCATGTCTCCAAGTGTATTGCTGTAACTGCGCAAGTATGACCAATAAACGTGATGATGATGATGATGATGATGATGGCGTCAGTAAGTATATCAGAACGTCACACATAACCCCCATGGCGTCAGTAAGTATATCAGAACGTCACCCATAACCCCCGTGGCGTCAATAAGTATATCAGAACGTCACACATAACCCCCATGGCCGTCAGTAAGTATATCAGAACGTCACACATAGCCCCCATGGCGTCAGTAAGTATATCAGAACGTCACACATAACCCCCATGGCGTCAGTAAGTATATCAGAACGTCACCCATAACCCCCGTGGCGTCAATAAGTATATCAGAACGTCACACATAACCCCCATGGCCGTCAGTAAGTATATCAGAACGTCACGCATAGCCCCCATGGCGTCAGTAAGTATATCAGAACGTCACACATAACCCCCATGGCGTCAGTAAGTATATCAGAACGTCACCCATAACCCCCGTCGCGTCAATAAGTATATCAGAACGTCACACATAACCCCCATGGCCGTCAGTAAGTATATCAGAACGTCACACATAGCCCCCATGGCGTCAGTAAGTATATCAGAACGTCACACATAACCCCCATGGCGTCAGTAAGTATATCAGAACGTCACACATAACCCCCATGGCGTCAGTAAGTATATCAGAACGTCACACATAACCCCCATGGCGTCAGTAAATATATCAGAACGTCACACATAACCCCCCATGGCGTCAGTAAGTATATCAGAACGTCACACATAACCCCCATGGCGTCAGTAAGTATATCAGAACGTCACCCATAACCCTCGTGGCGTCAATAAGTATATCAGAACGTCACACATAACCCCCATGGCGTCAGTAAGTATATCAGAACGTCACCCATAACCCTCGTGGCGTCAGTAAGTATATCAGAACGTCACACATAACCCCCATGGCGTCAGTAAGTATATCAGAACGTCACCCATAACCCCCGTGGCGGCAATAAGTATATCAGAACGTCACACATAACCCCCATGGCCGTCAGTAAGTATATCAGAACGTCACCCATAACCCCGTGGCGTCAATAAGTATATCAGAACGTCACACATAACCCCCATGGCGTCAGTAAGTATATCAGAACGTCACCCATAACCTCCATGGCGTCAGTAAGTATATCAGAACGTCACACATAACCCCCATGGCGTCAGTAAGTATATCAGAACGTCACACATAACCCCCATGGCGTCAGTAAGTATATCAGAACGTCACACATAACCCCCATGGCGTCAGTAAGTATATCAGAACGTCACACATAACCCCTATGGCGTCGTCAGTAAGTATATCAGAACGTCACACATAACCCCTATGGCGTCGTCAGTAAGTATATCAGAACGTCACACATAGCCCCCATGGCGTCAGTAAGTATATCAGAACGTCACACATAACCCCCATGGCGTCAGTAAATATATCAGAACGTCACACATAACCCCCATGACCGTCAGTAAGTATATCAGAACGTCACACATAACCCCCATGGCCGTCAGTAAATATATCAGAACGTCACCCATAACCCCATGGCGTCAGTAAATATATCATAACGTCACACATAACCCCATGGCCGTCAGTAAGTATATCAGAACGTCACACATAACCCCCATGGCGTCAGTAAGTATATCAGAACGTCACACATAACCCCCATGGCGTCGTCAGTAAGTATATCAGAACGTCACACATAGCCCCCATTGCGTCAGTAAGTATGTCAGAACGTCACACATAACCCCCATGGCGTCAGTAAATATATCAGAACGTCACACATTAGTCATGTATTAAGATACATCCACGTTGTGGCTTTTACGTATCCAACCCACACATAACCCCCATGGCCGTCAGTAAGTATATCAGAACGTCACACATAACCCCCATGGCCGTCAGTAAATATATCAGAACGTCACCCATAACCCCATGGCGTCAGTAAATATATCAGAACGTCACACATAACACCCATGGCCGTCAGTAAGTATATCAGAATGTCACACATAACCCCCATGGCCATCAGTAAGTATATAAGAACGTCACACATAACCCCATGGCCGTCAGTAAGTATATCAGAACGTCACACATACCCCCATGGCGTCAGTAAGTATATCAGAACGTCACACATAACCCCCATGGCCGTCAGTAAGTATATCAGAACGTCACACATAACCCCCATGGCCGTCAGTAAATATATCAGAGCGTCACCCATAACCCCATGGCGTCAGTAAATATATCAGAACGTCACACATAACCCCCATGGCCGTCAGTAAGTATATCAGAACGTCACACATAACCCCCATGGCCATCAGTTAGTATATCAGAACGTCACACATAACCTCCATGGCCGTCAGTAAGTATATCAGAACGTTACACATAACCCCCATGGCGTCAGTAAGTATATCAGAACGTCACACATACTCCCCATGGCGTCAGTAAGTATATCAGAACGTCACACATAACCCCCATAGCGTCAGTAAGTATATCAGAACGTCACACATAATACCCATGGCGTCAGTAAGTATATCAGAACGTCACACATACTCCCCATGGCGTCAGTAAGTATATCAGAACGTCACACATACACCCATGGCGTCAGCAAGTATATCAGAACGTCACACATAACCCCATGGCCGTCAGTAAGTATATCAGAACGTCACACATAAATAACCCCCATGGCCGTCAGAAAGTATATCAGAACGTCACACATACCCCCCATGGCGTCAGTAAGTATATCAGAACGTCACACATAACCCCCATGACCGTCAGTAAGTATATCAGAACGTCACACATAACCCCCATGGCGTCGTCAGTAAGTATATCAGAACGTCACACATAACCTCCATGGCGTCAGTAAGTATATCAGCACGTTACACATAACCCCCATGGCGTCAGTAAGAATATCAGAACGTCACACATAACCCCCATGGCCGTCAGTAAGTATATCAGAACGTCACACATAACCCCCATAGCCGTCAGTAAGTATATCAGAACGTCACACATACCCCCATGGCGTCAGTAAGTATATCAGAACGTCACACATAACCCCCATGGCGTCAGTAAGTATATCAGAACGTCACACATAACCCCCATGGCGTCAGTAAGTATATCAGAACGTCACACATAACCCCCATGGCGTCAGTAAGTATATAAGAACGTCACACATAACCCCATGGCCATCAGTAAATATATCAGAACGTCACACAACCCCCATGGCCGTCAGTAAATATATCAGAACGTCACACATAACCCCCATGGCCGTCAGTAAGTATATCAGAACGTCACACATAGCCCCCATGGCGTCAGTAAGTATATCAGAACGTCACACATAACCCCCATGGCCGTCAGTAAGTATATCAGAACGTCACACATAACCCCCATGACGTCAGTAAGTATATCAGAACGTCACACATAACCCCCCATGGCCGTCAGTAAGTATATCAGAACGTCACACATAACCCCCATGACGTCAGTAAGTATATCAGAACGTCACACATAACCCCCATGGCGTCAGTAAGTATATCAGAACGTCACCCATAACCCTCGTGGCGTCAGTAAGTATATCAGAACGTCACACATAACCCCCATGGCGTCAGTAAGTATATCAGAACGTCACCCATAACCCCCGTGGCGTCAATAAGTATATCAGAACGTCACACATAACCCCCATGGCCGTCAGTAAGTATATCAGAACGTCACCCATAACCCCGTGGCGTCAATAAGTATATCAGAACGTCACACATAACCCCCATGGCGTCAGTAAGTATATCAGAACGTCACCCATAACCTCCATGGCGTCAGTAAGTATATCAGAACGTCACACATAACCCCCATGGCGTCAGTAAGTATATCAGAACGTCACACATAACCCCCATGGCGTCAGTAAGTATATCAGAACGTCACACATAACCCCCATATCGTCAGTAAGTATATCAGAACGTCACACATAACCCCTATGGCGTCGTCAGTAAGTATATCAGAACGTCACACATAACCCCTATGGCGTCGTCAGTAAGTATATCAGAACGTCACACATAGCCCCCATGGCGTCAGTAAGTATATCAGAACGTCACACATAACCCCCATGGCGTCAGTAAATATATCAGAACGTCACACATAACCCCCATGACCGTCAGTAAGTATATCAGAACGTCACACATAACCCCCATGGCCGTCAGTAAATATATCAGAACGTCACCCATAACCCCATGGCGTCAGTAAATATAGCATAACGTCACACATAACCCCATGGCCGTCAGTAGGTATATCAGAACGTCACACATAACCCCCATGGCGTCAGTAAGTATATCAGAACGTCACACATAACCCCCATGGCGTCGTCAGTAAGTATATCAGAACGTCACACATAGCCCCCATGGCGTCAGTAAGTATATCATAACGTCACACATAACCCCCATGGCGTCAGTAAATATATCAGAACGTCACACATTAGTCATGTATTAAGATACATCCACGTTGTGGCTTTTACGTATCCAACCCACACATAACCCCCATGGCCGTCAGTAAGTATATCAGAACGTCACACATAACCCCCATGGCCGTCAGTAAATATATCAGAACGTCACCCATAACCCCATGGCGTCAGTAAATATATAAGAACGTCACACATAACACCCATGGCCGTCAGTAAGTATATCAGAATGTCACACAACCCCCATGGCCATCAGTAAGTATATAAGAACGTCACACATAACCCCATGGCCGTCAGTAAGTATATCAGAACGTCACACATACCCCCATGGCGTCAGTAAGTATATCAGAACGTCACACATAACCCCCATGGCCGTCAGTAAGTATATCAGAACGTCACACATAACCCCCATGGCCGTCAGTAAATATATCAGAGCGTCACCCATAACCCCATGGCGTCAGTAAATATATCAGAACGTCACACATAACCCCCATGGCCGTCAGTAAGTATATCAGAACGTCACACATAACCCCCATGGCCATCAGTTAGTATATCAGAACGTCACACATAACCTCCATGGCCGTCAGTAAGTATATCAGAACGTTACACATAACCCCCATGGCGTCAGTAAGTATATCAGAACGTCACACATACTCCCCATGGCGTCAGTAAGTATATCAGAACGTCACACATAACCCCCATGGCGTCAGTAAGTATATCAGAACGTCACACATAATACCCATGGCGTCAGTAAGTATATCAGAACGTCACACATACTCCCCATGGCGTCAGTAAGTATATCAGAACGTCACACATACACCCATGGCGTCAGTAAGTATATCAGAACGTCACACATAACCCCATGACCGTCAGTAAGTATATCAGAACGTCACACATAAATAACCCCCATGGCCGTCAGTAAGTATATCAGAACGTCACACATACCCCCCATGGCGTCAGTAAGTATATCAGAACGTCACACATAACCCCCATGACCGTCAGTAAGTATATCAGAACGTCACACATAACCCCCCATGGCGTCGTCAGTAAGTATATCAGAACGTCACACATAACCTCCATGGCGTCAGTAAGTATATCAGCACGTTACACATAACCCCCATGGCGTCAGTAAGAATATCAGAACGTCACACATAACCCCCATGGCCGTCAGTAAGTATATCAGAACGTCACACATAACCCCCATAGCCGTCAGTAAGTATATCAGAACGTCACACATACCCCCCATGGCGTCAGTAAGTATATCAGAACGTCACACATAACCCCCATGGCGTCAGTAAGAATATCAGAACGTCACACATAACCCCCATGGCGTCAGTAAGTATATCAGAACGTCACACATAACCCCCATGGCGTCAGTAAGTATATAAGAACGTCACACATAACCCCATGGCCATCAGTAAATATATCAGAACGTCACACAACCCCCATGGCCGTCAGTAAATATATCAGAACGTCACACATAACCCCCATGGCCGTCAGTAAGTATGTCAGAACGTCACACATAGCCCCCATGGCGTCAGTAAGTATATCAGAACGTCACACATAACCCCCATGGCCGTCAGTAAGTATATCAGAACGTCACACATAACCCCCATGACGTCAGTAAGTATATCAGAACGTCACACATAACCCCCATGGCCGTCAGTAAGTATATCAGAACGTCACACATAACCCCCATGACGTCAGTAAGTATATCAGAACGTCACACATACCCCATGGCCATCAGTAATAATATCAGAACGTCACACATAACCCCATGACGTCAGTAAGTATATCAGAACGTCACACATAACCCCCATGGCCGTCAGTAAGTATATCCGAACGTCACACATAATCCCCATGACGTCAGTAAGTATATCAGAACGTCACACATAACCCCCATGGCCGTCAGTAAGTATATCAGAACGTCACACATAACCCCCATGGCGTCGTCAGTAAGTATATCAGAACGTCACCCATACCCCCCATAGCCGTCAGTAAATATATCAGAACGTCACACATAGCCCCCATGGCGTCAGTAAGTATATCAGAACGTCACACATAGCCCCCATGGCGTCAGTAAGTATATCAGAACGTCACACATACCCCATGGCGTCAGTAAGTATATCAGAACGTCACACATACCCCCATGACGTCAGTAAGTATATCAGAACGTCACACATAACCCCCATGACGTCAGTAAGTATATCAGAACGTCACACATAACCCCCATGGCGTCAGTAAGTATATCAGAACGTCACACATAACCCCCATGACGTCAGTAAGTATATCAGAACGTCACACATAACCCCCATGACGTCAGTAAGTATATCAGAACGTCACACATAACCCCCATGACGTCAGTAAGTATATCAGAACGTCACACATAACCCCCATGGCGTCAGTAAGTATATCAGAACGTCACACATAACCCCCATGGCGTCAGTAAGTATATCAGAACGTCACACATAACCCCCATGACGTCAGTAAGTATATCAGAACGTCACACATAACCCCCATGGCCGTCAGTAAGTATATCAGAACGTCACACATAACCCCATGACGTCAGTAAGTATATCAGAACGTCACACATAACACCCATGACGTCAGTAAGTATATCAGAACGTCACACATAACCCCCATGGCGTCAGTAAGTATATCAGAACGTCACACATAACCCCCATGGCGTCAGTAAGTATATCAGAACGTCACACATAACCCCCATGACGTCAGTAAGTATATCAGAACGTCACACATAACCCCCATGGCCGTCAGTAAGTATATCAGAACGTCACACATAACCCCATGACGTCAGTAAGTATATCAGAACGTCACACATAACCCCCATGACGTCAGTAAGTATATCAGAACGTCACACATAGCCCCCATGACGTCAGTAAATATATCAGAACGTCACACATAGCCCCCATGACGTCAGTAACTATATCAGAACGTCACACATAACCCCCATGACGTCAGTAAGTATATCAGAACGTCACACATAACCCCCATGACGTCAGTAAGTATATCAGAACGTCACACATAACCCCCATGGCGTCAGTAAGTATATCAGAACGTCACACATAACCCCCATGGCCGTCAGTAAGTATATCAGAACGTCACACATAACCCCCATGGCGTCAGTAAGTATATCAGAACGTCACACATAACCCCCATGGTGTCAGTAAGTATATCAGAACGTCACACATAACCCCATGGCCGTCAGTAAGTATATCAGAACGTCACACATAACCCCATGGCGTCAGTAAGTATATCAGAACGTCACACATAACCCCCCTGGCGTCAGTAAGTATATCAGAACGTCACACATAACCCCCATGGCCGTCAGTAAGTATATCAGAACGTCACACATACCCCCATGGCCGTCAGTAAGTATATCAGAACGTCACACATAACCCCCATGGCCGTCAGTAAGTATATCAGAACGTCACACATAACCCCCTGAGGTCAGTAAGTATATCAGAACGTCATACATACCCCATGGCGTCAGTAAGTATATCAGAACGTCACACATACCCCCCATGGCGTCAGTAAGTATATCAGAACGTCACACATACCCTCCATGGCCATCAGTAAGTATATCAGAACGTCACACAACCCCCGTGGCGTCAGTAAGTATATCAGAACGTCACACATAACCCCATGGCGTCAGTAAGTATATCAGAACGTCACAATAACCCCCATGGCCATCAGTAAGTATATCAGAACGTCACACATAACCCCATGGCGTCAGTAAGTATATCAGAACGTCACACATAACCCCATGGCCGTCAGTAAGTATATCAGAACGTCACACATAACCTCCATGACGTCAGTAAGTATATCAGAACGTCACACATAACCCCATGACGTCAATAAGTATATCAGAACGTCACACATAACCCCCATGACGTCAGTAAATATATCAGAACGTCACACATAACCCCCATGACGTCAGTAAATATATCAGAACGTCACACATAACCCCATGACGTCAGTAAGTATATCAGAACGTCACACATAACCCCCATGACGTCAGTAAGTATATCAGAACGTCACACATAACCCCCATGGCCATCAGTAAGTATATCAGAACGTCACACATAACCCCCATGACGTCAGTAAGTATATCAGAACGTCACACATAACCCCCATGGCGTCAGTAAGTATATCAGAACGTCACACATAACCCCCATGGCCATCAGTAAGTATATCAGAACGTCACACATAACCCCCATGACGTCAGTAAGTATATCATAACGTCACACATAACACCCATGACGTCAGTAAATATATCAGAACGTCACACATAACCCCCATGGCCATCAGTAAGTATATCAGAACGTCACACATAACCCCCATGGCCATCAGTAAGTATATCATAACGTCACACATAACCCCCATGACGTCAGTAAGTATATCAGAACGTCACACATAACCCCATGGCGTCAGTAAGTATATCAGAACGTCACACATAACCCCCATGGCGTCAGTAAGTATATCAGAACGTCACACATAACCCCCATGGCGTCAGTAAGTATATCAGAACGTCACACATAACCCCCCATGGCGTCAGTAAGTATATCAGAATGTCACACATAACCCCCATGGCGTCAGTAAGTATATCAGAACGTCACACATAACTCCATGGCGTCAGTAAGTATATCAGAACGTCACACATAACCCCCCATGACGTCAGTATGTATATCAGAACGTCACACATACCCCCATGGCGTCAGTAAGTATATCAGAACGTCACACATAACCCCCATGGCCGTCAGTAAGTATATCAGAACGTCACACATAACCCCATGGCCGTCAGTAAGTATATCAGAACGTCACCCATAACCACCGTGGCGTCAATAAGTATATCAGAACGTCACACATAACCCCATGACGTCAGTAAGTATATCAGAACGTCACACATAACACCCATGACGTCAGTAAGTATATCAGAACGTCACACATAACCCCCATGGCGTCAGTAAGTATATCAGAACGTCACACATACCCCCATGGCGTCAGTAAGTATATCCGAACGTCACACATACCCCCATGGCCATCAGTAAGTATATCAGAACGTCACACATAACCCCCATGGCGTCAGTAAGTATATCAGAACGTCACACATAACCCCCATGGCGTCAGTAAGTATATCAGAACGTCACACATAACCCCCATGGCCGTCAGTAAGTATATCAGAACGTCACACATAGCCCCCATGACGTCAGTAAATATATCAGAACGTCACGCATAGCCCCCATGACGTCAGTAAGTATATCAGAACGTCACACATAACCCCCATGACGTCAGTAAGTATATCAGAACGTATAACATAACCCCATGACGTCAGTAAGTATATCAGAACGTCACACATAGCCCCCATGACGTCAGTAAATATATCAGAACGTCACACATAGCCCCCATGACGTCAGTAAGTATATCAGAACGTCACACATAACCCCCATGACGTCAGTAAGTATATCAGAACGTCACACATAACCCCCATGACGTCAGTAAGTATATCAGAACGTCACAGATAACCCCCATGGCGTCAGTAAGTATATCAGAACGTCACACATAACCCCCATGGCCGTCAGTAAGTATATCAGAACGTCACACATAACCCCCATGGCGTCAGTAAGTATATCAGAACGTCACACATAACCCCCATGGCGTCAGTAAGTATATCAGAACGTCACACATAACCCCCATGGCCGTCAGTAAGTATATCAGAACGTCACACATAACCCCATGGCGTCAGTAAGTATATCAGAACGTCACACATAACCCCCCTGGCGTCAGTAAGTATATCAGAACGTCACACATAACCCCCATGGCCGTCAGTAAGTATATCAGAACGTCACACATACCCCCATGGCCGTCAGTAGGTATATCAGAACGTCACACATAACCCCCATGGCCGTCAGTAAGTACATCAGAACGTCACACATAACCCCCTGGGGTCAGTAAGTATATCAGAACGTCATACATACCCCCATGGCGTCAGTAAGTATATCAGAACGTCACACATACCCCCATGGCGTCAGTAAGTATATCAGAACGTCACACATACCCTCCATGGCCATCAGTAAGTATATCAGAACGTCACACATAACCCCCGTGGCGTCAGTAAGTATATCAGAACGTCACACATAACCCCATGGCGTCAGTAAGTATATCAGAACGTCACAATAACCCCCATGGCCATCAGTAAGTATATCAGAACGTCACACATAACCCCATGGCGTCAGTAAGTATATCAGAACGTCACACATAACCCCATGGCCGTCAGTAAGTATATCAGAACGTCACACATAACCTCCATGACGTCAGTAAGTATATCAGAACGTCACACATAACCCCATGACGTCAGTAAGTATATCAGAACGTCACACATAACCCCCATGACGTCAGTAAATATATCAGAACGTCACACATAACCCCCATGACGTCATTAAATATATCAGAACGTCACACATAACCCCATGACGTCAGTAAGTATATCAGAACGTCACACATAACCCCCATGACGTCAGTAAGTATATCAGAACGTCACACATAACTCGCATGACGTCAGTAAGTATATTAGAACGTCACACATAACCCCCATGTCCATCAGTAAGTATATCAGAACGTCACACATAACCCCCATGACGTCAGTAAGTATATCAGAACGTCACACATAACCCCCATGGAGTCAGTAAGTAAATCAGAACGTCACACATAACCCCCATGGCCATCAGTAAGTATATCAGAACGTCACACATAACCCCATGACGTCAGTAAGTATATCAGAACGTCACACATAACACCCATGACGTCAGTAAATATATCAGAACGTCACACATAACCCCATGGCCATCAGTAAGTATATCAGAACGTCACACGTAACCCCCATGGCCATCAGTAAGTATATCAGAACGTCACACATAACCCCCATGACGTCAGTAAGTATATCAGAACGTCACACATAACCCCCATGGCGTCAGTAAGTATATCAGAACGTCACACATAACCCCCATGGCGTCAGTAAGTATATCAGAACGTCACACATAACCCCCATGGCGTCAGTAAGTATATCAGAACGTCACACATAACCCCCATGGCGTCAGTAAGTATATCAGAATGTCACACATAACCCCCATGGCGTCAGTAAGTATATCAGAACGTCACACATAACTCCATGGCGTCAGTAAGTATATCAGAACGTCACACATAACCCCCCATGACGTCAGTAAGTATATCAGAACGTCACACATACCCCCATGGCGTCAGTAAGTATATCAGAACGTCACACATAACCCCCATGGCCGTCAGTAAGTATATCAGAACGTCACACATAACCCCATGGCCGTCAGTAAGTATATCAGAACGTCACACATAACCCCCATGGTGTCAGTAAGTATATCAGAACGTCACACATACCCCCATGGCGTCAATAAGTATATCAGAACGTCACACATAACCCCATGACGTCAGTAAGTATATCAGAACGTCACACATAACACCCATGACGTCAGTAAGTATATCAGAACGTCACACATAACCCCCATGGCGTCAGTAAGTATATCAGAACGTCACACATAACTCCATGACGTCAGTAAATATATCAGAACGTCACACATAACCCCCCATGACGTCAGTAAGTATATCAGAACGTCACACATACCCCCATGGCGTCAGTAAGTATATCAGAACGTCACACATACCCCCATGGCGTCAGTAAGTATATCAGAACGTCACACATACCCCCATGGCCATCAGTAAGTATATCAGAACGTCACACATAACCCCCATGGCGTCAGTAAGTATATCAGAACGTCACACATAACCCCCATGGCGTCAGTAAGTATATCAGAACGTCACACATAACCCCCATGGCGTCAGTAAGTATATCAGAACGTCACACATAACCCCCATGGCCGTCAGTAAGTATATCAGAACGTCACACATAGCCCCCATGACGTCAGTAAATATATCAGAACGTCACACATAGCCCCCATGACGTCAGTAAGTATATCAGAACGTCACACATAACCCCCATGACGTCAGTAAGTATATCAGAACGTCTAACATAACCCCCATGACGTCAGTAAGTATATCAGAACGTCACACATATCCCCCATGACGTCAGTAAATATATCAAAACGTCACACATAGCCCCCATGACGTCAGTAAGTATATCAGAACGTCACACATAACCCCCATGACGTCAGTAAGTATATCAGAACGTCACACATAACCCCCATGACGTCAGTAAGTATATCAGAACGTCACACATAACCCCCATGGGGTCAGTAAGTATATCAGAACGTCACACATAACCCCCATGGCCGTCAGTAAGTATATCAGAACGTCACACATAACCCCCATGGCGTCAGTAAGTATATCAGAACGTCACACATAACCCCCATGGCGTCAGTAAGTATATCAGAACGTCACACATAACCCCCATGGCTGTCAGTAAGTATATCAGAACGTCACACATAACCCCATGGCGTCAGTAAGTATATCAGAACGTCACACATAACCCCCCTGGCGTCAGTAAGTATATCAGAACGTCACACATAACCCCCATGGCCGTCAGTAAGTATATCAGAACGTCACACATACCCCCATGGCCGTCAGTAAGTATATCAGAACGTCACACATAACCCCCATGGCCGTCAGTAAGTATATCAGAACGTCACACATAACCCCCCTGGGGTCAGTAAGTATATCAGAACGTCATACATACCCCCATGGCGTCAGTAAGTATATCAGAACGTCACACATACCCCCCATGGCGTCAGTAAGTATATCAGAACGTCACACATACCCTCCATGGCCATCAGTAAGTATATCAGGGACGTCACACATAACCCCCGTGGCGTCAGTAAGTATATCGAGAACGTCACACATAACCCCATGGCGTCAGTAAGTATATCAGAACGTCACAATAACCCCCATGGCCATCAGTAAGTATATCAGAACGTCACACATAACCCCATGGCGTCAGTAAGTATATCAGAACGTCACACATAACCCCATGGCCGTCAGTAAGTATATCAGAACGTCACACATAACCTCCATGACGTCAGTAAGTATATCAGAACGTCACACATAACCCCATGACGTCAGTAAGTATATCAGAACGTCACACATAACCCCCATGACGTCAAAAAATATATCAGAACGTCACACATAACCCCCATGACGTCAGTAAATATATCAGAACGTCACACATAACCCCATGACGTCAGTAAGTTTATCAGAACGTCACACATAACCCCCATGACGTCAGTAAGTATATCAGAACGTCACACATAACCCCCATGACGTCAGTAAGTATTTCAGAACGTCACACATAACCCCCATGACGTCAGTAAGTATATCAGAACGTCACACATACCCCCATGGCGTCAGTAAGTATATCAGAACGTCACACATAACCCCCCATGGCGTCGTCAGTAAGTATATCATAGCGTCACACATATCCCCCATGACGTCAGTAAGTATATCAGAACGTCACACATAACCCCCATGGCGTCAGTAAGTATATCAGAACGTCACACATAACCCCCATGGCGTCAGTAAGTATATCAGAACGTCACACATAACCCCCATGGCCGTCAGTAAATATTTCAGAACGTCACACATAACCCCCATGACGTCAGTAAGTATATCAGAACGTCACAATAACCCCCATGACGTCAGTAAGTATATCAGAACGTCACACATAACCCCCATGACGTCAGTAAGTATATCAGAACGTCGGTTAAGCACCGACCAACCGCGGAAAAGCCAACAGAGCAGAGTTTGACAACGCACCTCCGGCCTGGCCCATCGAATTGAGTT
>JAXIVJ010013438.1:7500-10000 GCA_036785665.1 Chirona hameri | reverse complement strand
GATGATGATGATGATGATGATGATGATGATGATGATGATGATGATGATGATGATGATGATGATGATGATGATGATGATGATGATGATGATGATGATGATGATGATGATGATGATGATGATGATGATGATGATGATGATGATGATGATGATGATGATGATGATGATGATGATGATGATGATGATGATGATGATGATGATGATGATGATGATGATGATGATGTTGCTGATGATGATGTTGCTGATGATGATGTTGCTGATGATGATGTTGTTGATGATGTTGCTGATGATGTTGCTGATGATGTTGCTGATGATGTTGCTGATGATGTTGATGATGATGTTGATGATGATGTTGATGATGATGTTGCTGATGATGTTGCTGATGATGTTGCTGATGATGTTGCTGATGATGTTGCTGATGATGTTGCTGATGATGTTGCTGGTGATGTTGCTGATGATGTTGCTGATGATGTTGCTGATGATGACGTGAGACGGTGTGGTATGCCCGGAGGCGGTGTTGTATGCCCGGAGGCGGTGTTGTATGCCCGGAGGCGGTGTGGTATGCCCGGAGGCGGTGTTGTATGCCCGGAGGCGGTGTTGTATGCCCGGAGGCGGTGTGGTATGCCCGGAGGCGGTGTTGTATGCCCGGAGGCGGTGTTGTATGCCCTGAGGCGGTCTGGTATGCCCGGAGGCGGTGTAGTATGCCCGGAGGCGGTGTTGTGTGCCCGGAGGCGGTGTGGTATGCCCGGAGGCGGTGCAGTATGCCCGGAGGCGGTGTTGTATGCCCGGAGGCGGTGTGGTATGCCCGGAGGCGGTGTAGTATGCCCGGAGGCGGTGTTGTATGCCCGGAGGCGGTGTGGTATGCCCGGAGGCGGTGTAGTATGCCCGGAGGCGGTGTTGTATGCCCGGAGGCGGTGTGGTATGCCCGGAGGCGGTACAACACCGCCTCCGTCATGATGATGATAATGATGATGATGATGATGATGATGATGATGATGATGATGATGATGATGATGATGATGATGATGATGATGATGATGATGATGATGATGATGATGATGATGATGATGATGATGATGATGATGATGATGATGATGATGATGATGATGATGATGATGATGATGATGATGATGGTGATGATGATGATGATGATGATGATGATGATGATGATGATGATGATGATGATGATGATGATGATGATGATGATGATGATGTTGCTGATGATGATGTTGCTGATGATGATGTTGCTGATGATGATGTTGTTGATGATGTTGCTGATGATGTTGCTGATGATGTTGCTGATGATGTTGCTGATGATGTTGATGATGATGTTGATGATGATGTTGATGATGATGTTGATGATGATGTTGCTGATGATGTTGCTGATGATGTTGCTGATGATGTTGCTGATGATGTTGCTGATGATGTTGCTGATGATGTTGCTGGTGATGTTGCTGATGATGTTGCTGATGATGTTGCTGATGATGACGTGAGACGGTGTGGTATGCCCGGAGGCGGTGTTGTATGCCCGGAGGCGGTGTTGTATGCCCGGAGGCGGTGTGGTATGCCCGGAGGCGGTGTTGTATGCCCGGAGGCGGTGTTGTATGCCCGGAGGCGGTGTGGTATGCCCGGAGGCGGTGTTGTATGCCCGGAGGCGGTGTTGTATGCCCTGAGGCGGTCTGGTATGCCCGGAGGCGGTGTAGTATGCCCGGAGGCGGTGTTGTATGCCCGGAGGCGGTGTGGTATGCCCGGAGGCGGTGCAGTATGCCCGGAGGCGGTGTTGTATGCCCGGAGGCGGTGTGGTATGCCCGGAGGCGGTGTAGTATGCCCGGAGGCGGTGTTGTATGCCCGGAGGCGGTGTGGTATGCCCGGAGGCGGTGTAGTATGCCCGGAGGCGGTGTTGTATGCCCGGAGGCGGTGTGGTATGCCCGGAGGCGGTACAACACCGCCTCCGGGCATGATGATGATAATGATGATGATGATGATGATGATGATGATGATGATGATGATGATGATGATGATGATGATGATGATGATGATGATGATGATGATGATGATGATGATGATGATGATGATGATGATGATGATGATGATGATGATGATGATGATGATGATGATGATGTTGCTGATGATGATGTTGCTGATGATGATGTTGCTGATGATGATGTTGTTGATGATGTTGCTGATGATGTTGCTGATGATGTTGCTGATGATGTTGCTGATGATGTTGATGATGATGTTGATGATGATGTTGATGATGATGTTGATGATGATGTTGATGATGATGTTGATGATGATGTTGATGATGATGTTGATGATGATGTTGATGATGATGTTGATGTTGATGATGATGTTAATGATGATGTTGATGATGATGTTGATGATGATGTTGCTGATGATGTTGCTGATGATGTTGCTGATGATGTTGCTGGTGATGTTGCTGATGATGTTGCTGATGATGTTGCTGATGATGTTGCTGATGATGACGTGAGACGGTGTGGTA
>JAXIVJ010013437.1:7500-37199 GCA_036785665.1 Chirona hameri | reverse complement strand
GCCCCTCCGATCTACCCAGCGACTCTTCTGGTCGGCCTGCGCTGGCTGCTTTGTCGCCCTGCCGACATGCTTAGGGGCCTCTCGACCTGCCCAAGGGCCCTTCTGTGCTGGCTAGGGGCCCATTCGACGTGTTCAGGGGCCAGTCGACGTGCTCAGGGGGCCCTCTGACCCGCTCAGGGACCCTTTCGGTCTGGCCAGGGGCCCCTCTGACATGCACAGGGCTTTTTTGAACGTCCAAGTGGCCCTCTGGTCTTTTGGAGAAGGCCCTGGTGGCCCTAAAGGGCTTCTGAATTCCTCTAAACTCTCAAAAGACCACGTGGTAAAGAGCCCATGATACCGCGCTTCGCGCAGTCTCGTCGGCCCTTTTCGGCGCGCTGCGCGCGCCGAAAAGGACCATCCTGACCTCCAGGGGGGGGGGGGGGGGGAGGCCTTGGCTACGTGCCTGAATATTGCTACATCTCCAATCCTTGGGCACTTGACCTGTCTTAAGTGATTGCCTGAATAGGAGTGTGAGTGGAAATGCAAGAGGTTCTGCACATTGTTTCAGCGCTTCTGGGTGAACTCTATCTGGTCCTGGGGATGATGGAGTGTTGAGACCAGTCAGGACCTTCTCCACCTCCTCAACTGTTATCACACAATCTTCCAGTTTCTTGCCTTGGGAACTGATTCTACAGTGGGTGGGCTAGTCTTTGCCTGTATGAAGACCTTTTCAAATGCCCTGTTCATTTCCTCACATGTCTCTTGAAGTGATTCTGAAGTTGCTTCTTTCCATGCAACGCCCATAGGCGTAATGTCAAATCAAAAATGTTGGGGGGGGGGGGCGGCTGCCCTCCCCCCTGCCCCCTGTTCCTACGCCTATGGGTAGGTACAGAAGCGTCACTTTTTATGCAATTTGGTAATCTTTGACTAAGGTAGTGTGCCGCGCTATGCACAGTATGACAGCATATGGTAACATTAGAAAAGTAGCGGTATTGTGCACCACAGCACAATTCTCATATTTCTTCTGACAAAGCTGCTAAACTTAACTTAACCTAACCTTACCTATTAATAATAACAACTTTGTCAGAATAAATTTAGGCATAGTGCACCACAGCAAAATGCCTGTATTTCTTCTGAAAAAGCTGTTAAACTAAACTTAACCTAACATAGGTAACCTATTAATAATAATAACGGCTTCATTATAATACATTTGGAAATTTTGCTGTGGTGCACAATGCTGCTGCATTTCTGATGTTACCATATGACACTGACATACCATGCTGCCATACTTGGCATAACATGGCGTACCAACAGGTACCTTAGTCAAACATAACCAGCAATTTTTAGTGGAGGGGGAGGGGGAGGGGGCATCCAGTTTTTTTCCCACCAGTTTCCCATTCACATAGGATTAATGATAAAATCCTGCTAATCTTGGGAGGGGGGGGGGGGTGCAGAGTGATTCTGAAGGGCCATCTATTTTATTTTTGTTTATTCTATATTCATCTTGTGCTTTCAGCGCCTGTGTTATTGTTGACAACCTTTGACTAAGGAACATATTTGCATGCTGGTGCACAATATGGCAGCACGCTATGATGTCATAGTACGATGTGGCAGATGGCAGAATTTCAGAAGTAGCAACATAGTGCACCAAGGCAACATTGGAATACCTTATTACCACAAATGGACTCCAGTAGTCGTCGCACCCTAAATCTCCAATCATCAAACAACAAAACCTATGTCTGTCAGTATCAAACTTTTTGTCTTGGAAAAGTTGACAAAATTGTAGGGAAAAACTGGTGACAAACTTGGGGCTTCAGAATCCCAACGGTGACACACAGCTAGGGTTTCCCAGCCCAGGGCCGGCGTCGATTTCGGAGTCGGAGTTGGAGTCAACTCCGGAGGGTCTGAGTCTGAGTCGGAGTCGGAGTCGGAGTTGTCTGAAAACCGATCGACTCCGCAACCCTGCGCGCACTATATGCAAGAAATACGTACAATCCTTATTCGTCATTCAGCAATAAATTAAATAATAAAATGTCCCTTTCTAAAAAAAATATTAAGATAATTATTTTTAAAGATAATTATCTAATTTAAAAACCACGCGGTATTCAATATATATGCCCAAGGTTGCCTTGCTCATGTGCCGATTTGGTAAGTGTATAATACATCACACCGGTGCGTTATATATTAGGTACATACATATTATATATTGATTAAAACAATATATTTTGCCTATTCCTCCCTGAGCGATATTCAATTAATTTGCCTAAATATTCGACACAAGATAATTGTGCCCCAATTTGATATCAAGGTTAATATAAAGATATACCTATAAAACTACGCCTTTTCTGTGTTACATTTCGGACATAAATGATGCATAAAAGGCAGGTATTCTGTACACAGTTCACATTGCTCAAGAATACATCCCAGTTGATCCCTCATGTGTCATGTCGTCGGCGCTCAGTTGCTAATATTCTTCCACGATCGCTCGAGTTATTTAGCTGCCTCGCAGTCTCCACTCTCAATAGATACTGCGCCGCCTGGCTCGGATGCCATGCGGTACAGTGCAGCTCTCAGGCGTTTTCTGTACGGCGGCACAGCATAATCTGCGGGCGCTCTATTTGTAACGTATGCTATGAAAATATGTAATGCTTGTAACGTATGCTGACTATGAAAAACCGTCTCTGCGACCGAAGTTTTCGCTTTTTAACTTTTTTTCGCACGCAATTTTGTATGTGGAAAATTGAGCGTTCTTCCCTACGGTCCTGTAGGGTCGCCATGTAACCTCAGTAGTTACGGCGGCCTAAAACCCCGAGCCAACGCCACCACCGCAACGCCAACCTTTCTACCATATCACACATACCTCCTCTTCCCCAACTCCCCTCCTCTCTCCCTGCTTTCCCGTCTCCTCCCGGCCATTCGGCTGTCGCCCGCCGCGACCGAGACCATACAGGTGCGGCGCCGCGACGCGGGTGGGCTTCTACCTAATCCCCCGTGGCGAAATGGCCTGTGACCCGGACGCGCCGAGCGACGACACGTGACGAGGCGCCGCTGTATGCCGCCAGTCCCGAGACGAGGCGCCAGTCCCGAAGAAGACAACAGGGCAGAGCTGCCAGCTGCCGACCGGATCCGCTGACAGCAGATGTTGGGAATAACAGCCGTGGCAAATAAAACAAAAACGACAGAGATTCATTGAAAACTATATTGAAGCTATTTTGTCTGAAGGATCACATGTTTCCACATGTTTGAAATAGTGCTGTCATCGAGTTGGTTTATATTAGGCCGGCACCATTTAAACAAAAATGCAGCGTATTAAACTTCGTGAACATTGCTTCTGTCAACCGTCCCCGGTTGCGTTCCACCTGTTATACCTATGTGTCTTCCTCTTAGCGCCAAAAACGTGCTTCAGTCACGCCGCACCCTGATAAACCAGCCATGGAGTCAAATATGATTAATTAGTGGGTTCTGCAGAAGTAAATCCGGCTTATTGGTTTGACCCGGTCACCCATGATCCAATGTGATTATACCTTGTTATAATCTGAAGAGGTTGGCTGAGCCCAGTCTGAAGTTCAAGTATCTCATCAAATCACTGTATCTGATGATAGTGCACACTGGCGGATCTAGGGGTTCGAGTTTGGGGGCTAAAATTTTGCTCCGTTTCATCAGCAAAAACTTGTTGACCAGGGGGCGTCTGGTGGCGTCCAGTCGTCAGCGCAAAAATAAAATAAGTCGTTGACCTGGGGGGGGGGGGTAGGTAGTTGTTTCTCCTAATCATCACTTCTTACAGCCAATGCAGGAACTCGCAGGGGGGGGGGGGCATACTTGTATTGAATGCCCCCATGTTCTTGTGTGCTAAGATACCTATACATGGAAATTCACTCACGCGCTCATCAGCAGGCGAGACCAAAGGTTGCGAGGCTGCGTGTAAAATTATAGCTTAAGTTGGTTTTGAATCGCTCCAGATAAATTGCGCCAGACGCGCCACTTTCCCAACTGCTACCAAAATGCTACCAAATACAGGAAACACGAACGAGGTAAAAAAGAACGAATTATTTATTTCGCAAGAAGTTATTTTTCGCAGTCAGTACCCATTTTTCATCGCCAGTTTCAGCGGATTCGGGGGGGGTGGGCTAATTTCTATTGCAGCCCCAGTGGAGCGTAGAATGGGGGGGGGGGGGCTTTTGTCCCTACCGCCCCCGCCCCCTGGATCCGCCAGTGAGTGTGACCTTCCTTCTTTTTTATTATATAATGCCAATTATTGCAATGGTTTCCATCATACTACCGGAGGAGTTTTCCTTGTCGACATTAAACTCAAGTAGTTTCCTTCCAAAATGATATACAAATTGACTAGCCTTCACTTCGCAAAGCTCGTCGCTGCAACTACGTGACCTTTATTTTCATTTGACTGTCTGTTAGCGACCCGTTTGATCATCGATTTTTGAATTAGCTTCGACGAATGTTCACGGTTCATTAGAGTTGAATCCAGTCATGGGCAGAACGAGCTTCGATAAAATATAATTCCTCTGTCAGTTGCTAGGTGACACTTGGCAGCCGACGGAGTTGGTTGCTAGGTGACACCGTGAGGTTCGCTGTCACCCATGTCATGTGTGTCATACAGTGTCGATGACACCGTGAGGTTCGCTGCAGTTTATTCGACTGAAGTTTCACAGTAAGCGATACAACACCTCTGATCAGTCGTTTCGTATCAGGAAACAGCAGCTACCGGTTGGTGACATGTATATTTGCAAAACACAATATGAATCGTTAGAGTAGCTCAAGTTATAAGGTAGACAAACACTAATCAGTCGGGACAACCACTAGGAGAGGCAGATGTCACAAACATGCCTGTTGAACGTAAATGGCACGCTTTCGTCAGCCCCACCCCAGAGTACATCGCCACATGCTAAATTTCTACAAAAACGTTTACGATTGCCTACGTTTACTACTTATTAAAGCTAAAACAAGTATACCAAGTATGCATACTAATGCGTGAGGCGCATGCAGTACGTAACATCCAGTTTTACGAGCCATGGTAAGTGTCTTCTAAACAAATCTAAAAGCGAATAGTCCTCGAACAGTTCAAGCTTTCTGAGAACACCATAGGTGAAGCGACGCAAATATTGCACATAAAAAAGCACTAAAGAAGCACTAAAGAAGAAGCCATGTGAACAGTTAAAATAACAAGAGCGAAACATACATTTTAGGTTTACTCTAACGTCGCAACGAACGAACATTTATCCAACAGAAACACTGAATGACATTCGTTATTAGCAACAGGAGACATAAACTTGGCTAGCAAAGCAGGCCAAAAATACCAGCACCAAGTGCCCTTCCTTGGCACAAGCTCAGCCTGTATGACTGTGAAATCATCTAACAGTCTCAATTATCCTACATAATCACCAAGCAGCAAAAGTGACTCAATAATCCTGACTGGTAATTGAGATTGGTAAACCTGAAGAGCAACGCAGGTATCTCAATTCCCATTAAATCGCACATAAAACTCAATGTTCACTTCATGATGCAAGTACAATTTTTTCCAGGACAAACATAAGCAACTAGCGGCAGACACAACAATATTTCAAAGTGAATACATGTACCTGCGATTATTAACGCATAAATTACATAGTTTTGACTGAAACATAACCACACACTCTATTGCTTGTAGTGAATTTATGTTTTCACACACCACGGTGACGACACCCTTCACGAGTCGATACACCGCACATTTAATGACGTGCCAAATGAGCGCGTCGTACACACGCCAGCCCCACGGGTGCCCTGGCCAAGGTTCATATAGATGCCTTGGCTGCCTCCCCACTGACCCTGGGCACGGTCACCTTCGGCGGTTTCCATACCATATGTATCTCTGCTGGGAGGGCCACAATCGCACCGCTCGCACTGTTGAGGTACAGTGTCGCACACTGTCGCACTGTTGATGTACGCAGTGGCGTAACCAGTCAGCGGACCGGCCCAGTGTTCTGTAGAGACAGACCGTCCCTGCAGTTTCCAGTTGGCCCCATGGTGGGCGGGAGCACCAGCCAGCGGGACACGCGGTGGTTAGGCAGTTATTGCTTGGCACATGACTGAGGGAAGGCTACATGACCAGACACTTCCCTTTCTCCGCCCACGGATTGTTCTTTTTGTCGACGGCGTAGATGAGTGGATCCGTTTTCTCATTCTCCTCGATGAATTCTTTGAGCCTGAAAAATAACGACAGTGGTGAAACAACAGCGTAGGCGCGTTAAATTAATAATAATCGGTTAGATCCTATCCCTGCATTACTGTTAAATTTGACGCTCGAACGCCATTTGTTTTTAATCACGATAACCTTTGTATTGCCTCAAGGTCACACTATTCTCACAAAAGCATAGTTAAGGCAAAGCCATACACTCCATGCACAACAGGATTGTCCATGCCTCCTATTCAATGGTACCTATTTTTACACGTCTGGTGATTGGACCTTTTATTTCAAATCATTTTATAGATACATCTTAGTACATTATGCAATCCAACCAATCAATACTGAGCATATGACAGGCTCAAACGACGTCGCGTCACATCACATCGCCCCCTTGAGTCGCATCACATCGCACCCTTCTTGGCGGCGTGAAAGGGTATATATGCCGAGGCATTCTTCACTTGGGCCGTCGTGGTCTCCTTCACGGCCGGGTCGTTGAAGATGAGCCAGCTGGCCGTCGGCTGGTTAAAGCAGAAGGCAGTGTAGTGGCCAGAGCGCTGACTGCCGTGGTGCTCCACCACCCCATACAGATCGTACACTAGCCCGTGTGTGTCGGGGTGCGGTCCGATCGCCAGCTGACCCAGGTCGAGGCCGTTCATGAGGAAGGAAACGTGCGTACACATCTTACGCGCGGTGTCGTCCGCGAAGCTGAGGCGCTTCAGGTGCAGGATGACGACTGATGGAAGTCGCCAGAGTCCAACGTTATATTTGTTTTTTGGCTTTTCGATCAGCTTTGCCATTCCACTTTCTGGACCATTTGTTGTACATGCAATTTAAGAACGTTATCGCAACATTCAAGCCATCCATGTCATTTCAGCCTCTAATAAATAATTGCACATGTAATGTAATACCATTATTTGCGCTGCAAAGTAATTGGAAGCACGCCGAATGGCTTCACGGCCTGTTGTAACTAGTGAGCAGCACTCGAAAAAGCAGCACTCGAAATGGCTTATCCAGCTCGTCAAACAAAGTTATGTCGTTTGCTCGCCAAGTTGGAACATCGGTCACAAGTTTGCAGGCCGTATGTTCTGACACGAGTCCTTTTCCTGTCAAGGCCACGTTCAAAAAGCAAGACCATTTACGAATGCCGAACCTTTCAAGACGCACAGAGGCATTTCACACTTGGGGTTAGAAAATTGTGTTCATTTTTTGTTAATTTGGTATTGCGAAGTGACTACGAACTGCATAACTTTGTGTTGCGGGGATATACTAACATGCTCACGAAACACGGCACGACACGACTCTCGGTGCTAACAACGCGGTACCCTGCAGAGTAAATTGATGCATCGCAGGTTAGATTTGTGATGATGACCTTTTATTCTAGCCGCACAAACTTGCATTAACCCGGCATTGACTGGGGTCTCAGCAGAACACTGGGGGTGCGTTAAGCGCCCCATGGTTAGCTTCCGAAGTCCGAACCAACAATCGCAGAGAGACGCACAAGGCGACAATCGAAAGCTCTCAATAAGATGAATCTAAAACATACTCAAAAATGTCAAAGTGAGGTCAAATGTCCGGTCACGGTCAGGTCAAAGGTCAAAATCGACGCATTTGAGTTTATGGGCCATGCTTTCCATCCAAAGCCTTCGATTACGACCAGCATCACCCAAAGTGCTGCATAAGGTATGATACACATCTCGCATGAGCTAAAGTGAGATTGTTGGCCAAGGTAAAGGTCAAGGTTAGGTCACTATGCTAAAAATATCTACGAAAGTCATGCAACACATGTTTTATGAGTTATTTTCCACGTATAATTCAATAAAAATATCCATTTTACCACCTGACTTCATTTACGTGAAGTTTATGTCAAGTTCAGGTCAAGTTCAGGTCACTGAAGGTCAACATTTTAAATTGATAAATATAAATACAAAAGGCATGTTTCTAGACCAGTTTTGTCTCAGAAATACAGTGGTGCAATTTATTGGTCTGTATCTGGTCAATACAGGCAACAAAACGCTTTAAAAAAATATGCGTCATGAGTTAACCATACTTTAGATGCCATAAGTCAGTCAAAAATGGTGATATCATTCTGAGATTTGGTATGGTAGTTTCCCGTATGTGGTTCTCTGACATATATTCCGGATTTTTGAATATCTTTGAAACATTTCATTTTGTGGGCATTTTCCCCTCATTTTTTTTTTAATTTTGGGGTAAAAAACCAAAATGTTCACAAATCCGAGATAGCCATGTTGTAGCCCTTGCCATTTGCTATCTTTTACAATTTCGGATTGCATTTTGCTCAAAATATAGCATTTGTACGGTTTGTTACATTTTAGCTGATTTTGGTGTAAAACTCGTGTGTAGTGACGTCACTAGATTCGCTATAATTCGATTTTTTCGACGAAATTACTTTTTTCACAGAAATCTTAAACGTGATTTAGAAGGTACCAGAAGTTTCACGTTGATAGCGATATTGGTTTTTGAGCTATTACGAAAATTCATCAGGGGTGGGGGGGGGGGGGGCGTTAAACGCCCCCCCCCCCCCAAGTCAATGGTGGGTTAAAGCAACAATATATGAGGAAATGATATCAATGGTGGCTCGTGGTCCTCAAAAGTTAAAGTACCTGAGGCCCAAGTCCAGAAGTTGCAACGGAGAAGCAGCTGCGACTTGCGAGTTTAGTTAACAAACTTAAAACAAATCACAGGCGTAGGAACGGGGGCGGGGGTCATGCCCCACTATTTGATCAGAATTATTGATACAACCTTTATTTTTGTCTAATAAGGAAAATTTGGGTCAGTAAAAGGTAGATCAAGACGAGAGGAGCTCAAATACCTATGAAATACATTTTGCATAGGGGGTTGGGGTTCACTCAAGACGTGATTGAAGTTTCACCCCCACACTTTTCATGACGTTCCAAGATTCTGAAACGAATCTGAAATAAGCCGTTCAAGTTTCAAGGTTTTCTCTCAAATCATGTCAGAACGTAAGCCAATTTACGGCCAATTTCAGGCGTTTGGGGGTGCCCCTTTGGTCTCCATTGAATCCGGCGGTGCCAAAATATTAGCTCTTTAGTTCGGAAGTTATATCAAAGACCGCTTTCAATCATAGCTCTACTATATACAGATTACAGTCACAGTTCTCTATGCAAAGAAAACCGGCAGCCTTTAACAAGAAGTCACACCTGGCGCCATCTAGTGCCTGGGCTGACACCTCGCGGCAGCATTTGTATCTGAGCCATTCGATCAGATCGTATTACGTATGCGCATTTGCGCCAGCCTCTAGATGCCGGACTGGCGGCGGTCTCAGCCGGGCCTGTTATATTGGGGGCCGGGGGGCTCAGTTGGTAGAGCGTCGGACTCGGAATCCAAGGGTTCCGGGTTCGAGTCTGGCTACTGGCGCAGGTCATTCGGTTCCCCGCTTGGGAAGGGGGTGGTTCCCTCCCCACCCAGGCGGCATATAGCTGGTTAGGCTGGACTACTGTGTGGACGGGACCCCCCCCCCCCCCCCAAAAAAAAAAGCCTGGGACCATGCAGCCGCGCGAGAGAGCTGCTACATTTACTGGAGCATTACATACCCGTAACGAATTATAACGCCAAAATTAAGTTATATCTCACGTAATATTGAAGAATGTCCTGTATTCTTATGGTGATGCATATTCACGTATCTAAAGAACACCGCAGTTCGATGGAAACATCGTCATACGGTTGCAGGGGATTCAAAAGTTGCCGCTTTACTCGGCCGCCAACGGTCTGCCCGCCGCCGCCGCTTGCAGATTGCGGTACGATAATCAAATATCATAATATGGATAATAGATGATAGTTTTCAAACAAAAATGTGGACAGATTGATAGATCAACATGTTCTCTTGTTCATGAACTTTGATTTCCGTCGCTACGACTCATATCATATATCAAATAGGAGCCGAATAATCGCTTTGAGGCCCAAAACATCCCTGCCTCAGATGGCTACCATTGCCTTGTACGGCACGGCACCGTCGGCTGAGCGGCGTTCGCCCGCTGGTGCCTCAGTAGCTGGGCTGAACCAGGGTAATAGAACAACGGGTAGAACAGTAAGGAATGTAACGCCCAAATGAATTAGACAAGATATAATTTGTATCGTAATTGTTTTGTCTATTATAAATTAAAGGTATTGTTTGCTATCAATAACTTGTATTTCCATAGATTATATCTTTATTTATTGAATTAAACTCCAGCAAATATACGAAGTAGTAGTCGAAGTAGTGTATATTTCAGTACATGCAGTAGCATTTGGAAGCGGTCATATTAAATTATACTACGAAATAATAGTCAAAGTAGTGTATATTTCAGTACCTGTAGTAGCATTTGGAAGTGGTCGGCGGTCGTTCCGACATTTTTAACCCCCAAGCCCATTTAACCCTTTTACGCCCGGAATATCGAAAAATGGTAATTAGAAACGTTGTAGCCAAGGCTTGTAGCTATCTATTCCAGAAGTCGGATTTACAATATGTGACATAGGTACCGAGCCAGCCTCGTCTGAAAATCATCGATTTTAACATGGGAACCCTATGTGTATGGTGTAGTAGATTTTTAACGCCCAAACGCCCGAGTGCTGCCAACTGTTAATGGTGGGGGCTGGGCTGAACGGGTGGAGGCGGTGGGGCGGCAGGCCGACCGGGCCTCAGTCGGCTCGTAGTGGTTTGAGCTGTAGTATGGTAAACGTACTGGCGGGTGGATGGAAGAGCCGGAGAATTTCGGCGATATGCCATAATAAAATGCACTGCGATATACAGAATGGGAATCACCCACACATCTTTTTTCTATGGCAACCAATTAATATTTCAAAGCACATTCTTCCTAAATAATAGGTGAGGCCCGGCCTCAGTTGCCTCATATGACGAGCCGCCACTGAACGATATGCAAGACGAAATGCTAATTAGGCTGAATGGAAAATGCATTTTCGATACGTTAAACATGAGCCTCAGCGCTAACCACCTGTGCTATATGTCGCGACATTAATCCTATTTGCAAACACCTCGTGACCTCTCCACCTCCCACCACCTGTTGGGTTTTGTCAAGTCACCTGACGCAACGATCCAAGCCACCGGGGAGCACCTGGCTATGGCACCCAGCACGACATCTATCACACAAACTACAGGGACCAAACACAGCAACAATGCCGGTAGTCTCTCGTTCACCGTGACTGCCACCAAACACATGCCCACATCCGGTCGAGACAGTAACAGTACACGCTTCATGATAATGACGGACGATAAGTGACTGAACCCAGTCGAATATAAATATTAGCCTTTACATGATTCATGAAACGGGGACAGGGCGTATGAGATACACCTAGCTGTGGGATAACTTGGCTTAATATCGTACAAACAATAGATCTCAAACAGGCAAACACATGCAAATCAAATCCACTGCTGTCACCAATGTAAACTCACTCTGCGATGCTTTTGCTCAGCGGCCACCGCTCCATGGTCGCCTGGTGCTTCATGTTCTCAATCTGCTTCGTCAACGTGTCCTTATCCATGGTGACGGTGCCGGCACCTCCGAGTGAACCGTCTCTTACACTTCTGACTGAACGGGGCGTCTCTCTTCTCAACGTCGGCAGCGGGTGTCTTGCGTCTCTTCCCGACGCCGGAGGCTGCTCCGACTACCAAAGCCACGCCGCGACTGACCTCGACGACAACGAGCCGACGACAAGGAAGCCAGCGTCGGTCGGCTGGCGTCGGCGGGGCGTCGGCGGGCGGCGGCGGCGGGCGGCATCGGCGGGCGGCGGCGGGGCGTCGGCGGGCGGCGGCGGGGCGGTAGAGGCGGTTATCGGTCGGCGGCAGGTGGCGGGTCGGCGGTAGCGGCGGTGGTAGCGGGGTGGGCGGTAGCGGGGTGGGCGCCAGAGGCGGCGGCCGGTCGGCGGCAGGTGGCGGCGCGGCGGCGGCGTCCTCGCTAAAGCGTGCCTCCGCAGCTCAAATCGATATAGACCGTCGTCGTCACCGGTCGCGGCGGCGGCGGAGCTGAGACGGCCCATACAGACCTGATTAGCGGTAGTTCGTAGGCTATTGGCGGAGCACGCAAAGGCGCAGTCGCAGCTTTTGTGGGGACCTCGCCGTACATTTTGTCATCCCGATGGGAATGGGGTCTCGAGTTTAGAGACACTCAGCACTTAGCCTTGATCAGAGTGTCACGTCACATTCCCTGCACATACTCATCCTCATCGCAATTTCATCACATTCCAAGCTTACCACTTAAAATTCACGTGAACTGAAACATTGCTTGGATTTGAATATCGATTCTCGCCCAATATCGTACCGCTACAGCAATTCTGCCAGTCGACTGTGAGTGCCATATTCATTGACTGACGTGTTTATTTTCGTAGAAGATCCAGCCGTCGTGCACCTGCCGGCTATCACTGGATCTGCCGATCTCCTACGACAGTGTTCAGTGGTTAGTCGGAGCAGCAACGCCCCTCGTACGGCGATTCTGATCTGCTCTCCTGTCCCCTCTCAGACGGGGATGGCCCCCGTGCTGTCACGCTGCCTTGGTCATGCTGTAGATTATCGTGAAAGGACAACTCATAAGCGTACCCAAGGGCAAACAGGGCAATTGCCCCCCCCCCCCCTCCTGAAGGTCCGCACATTCCCCTTTGACTGTATGTGTCCCTTTTTCGAGCACCATGTGGTAACAGGGGCCATATACCATCCATTGTAGGGTCAGCCGGGGATCCTGGAAGGTCAGCTAGGATCCTCGGGGATCGACCGGGGCACCTAGAGGGTCGACCGGGGCCATTGGAAGGGCCATCTGGGGATTCATGGATGAACGACTAGGGCCCCTAGAGCGACGACTGTGTCCATGCAAATTTGTCCAGGCCCCTGAAAAGGACCTATTACAAATCGAGGGCCCAACCTTCCTACCCCCAGCATTTTTAACTCACCGGATTTGGCTCACTTTGTTTTGAGGAGGGACCCATTTTCAACTTTGCTTTATAAGTTTTGTTTTGTTCTAAAAGTATCCTCACCTGGGGGCCCCAGGGGCGGATACAAGGGGCCTCTTGCGCCCCCCCCCCCCCCCGCGAGACAATGCGAAACCCCTCTGTCTGTCAGGGGCCCCGGGTAGTGGTACTTAACACAGGGGTGCCGGTAGAAGGCAGGGGCCTCTACCTAACACCAAAATGTAAAAATTCCCCGGATTTGGCCAACTATATTTTGACATTCTGTTGGCAACGGGAGCTCGGCAAAGGGAGGATACCGCCCCCACTCTCGCTTATCGCCGCGCTTCCCACCTTTTTAACGGAATTGTATTGCTGGTTCGGCGAAAATGACTATTGCCAGCAAAAGCAAACAAACAAAACATCACAATTCCTTCAATATTGTGCAGTTTTTTTTTGTAGCACAATAATGCTCACGGTCACGGCCGACCTTCCAATTTGGAGGGTCGGCCAGGGATCCTGGTGGGTTGGCTGAGCCCCTCGAGGCGACCCTCGAGGTACCGGGGCAAATAGAGGGTCGACCGGGGCCCTTGGAAGGCCGATCTGGGGCTTCATGGATGAACAACCAAGACATTTGGAGCATCGACTGGACCTGACCCCTTTAGCTAGTGCATCAGTACACGAAATAGAGCCTGTGCCCACGGTACTCCCACAAAAACAAAAACACACATTTTGCCGGCCTGACCAAATACGGCGAGTTTTTGTGGATGTACCTTAGGGCCCCCTAGTAGAAAACAATTTAAATTACTTCTTTTTTTGTGTGGAAAATATGCTCCTCTAAAAATATAGTGGGCCAAATCCGCTTTTGTTTGGACGGGGGTACCTTATGACCCCCTGATCCTAAACAACTCCCCTCCCCCTGCAGTGAATCCTGGGTACGCCACTTGGACAAATGTTTCAGCAGCCAGTCCAAAATCGGAGGAGCTGAAAGCGTGCTCTGCATGCTTTTAGTGTCAGATATTTAATACCTGACTGTCGTTTAGGAAAGTACAGCACGACAGGAGACAAGTTCAGGACAGGAGACGACAGATCGACCAGTCGGAGGGTCGATTTTACACTCTCATCTCTCAGAAAATTATAAGATTGGGTCTATAGGGTTGTCGTAGGCCCTGAAGACGGCTGTGGAAATATTTTGCCTCGCCGAGCAACGGTCACCGAGTTATAGCCTCCGGCAATTTCGAGAGGTCACGCTGCAGACCTTTCTTTGATGGATCATAACTTGTAGTGAGACGACCGGAAACCTTAAAATCGATATATCACTGAACTCGAAATGATGCAGGTAAACTTTTGGCTATCTCAATTGTTTTTGTGACCTTGCGACCTTTTTTACGTGACCTTTTCCCAGTCGAAACCTTCATTTTTGACTCAAAGCCAAATTGAGTTTGATCAATTACCTTTCGATGGATAAAAAAGTGGATATAGCCTATTAAATGCCCCCTTTCAGCCTCGCAAAAAAACGTATAGGTGGCGCTGCGAACGTTACCCATGCATATCTCCGGACTTGGTAAAGATATCGAGGTGCGGTCAACGCCAGTGGATTAGATAGGTGATTCTGAGCAAGAAATATTCGTATGACTTTGTTCAAGGTCATAATTTAGGTCAAACTCGTAAATAATTTCCGTTTTCTATACGTACGGGATTATTGTGAGTATTTCCGGGGTATTGCACCCAGTTTAGACAAGGACGAATCCAAAAGGCCATTTTGGGATGCGCCAAAACTATCTGGGGATGCAAAAAGTTTGAAAATTTCCAAACTTGATCGGAAGTCACTTTGTCACCAGTACTGAGCAACCAGGTCGGTCGACCTGGTTGCTCAGTACTGGATTCTTTGATCATAAAACACATTTTCAAGCGCATCTCATTGTATTTAGAGCATCAGTGTGCGACAACATCATATGCTCACAATTCTTCCCCCTGGCATTTTGCATGAATGGAACCATACACACTGTTCATGTTCCCTCCAAGATCCGTTTATCACCTAATGTGGACTGTTTTGCCGGATCCACGTGACAAACTGTCAGGTGCATTTCATCCCCTGGAACAAAACGGTGAAACTGCTGGGTGCCTTTTATTTTTTTGGCAGCGGAGAAACGTGCAGCTAGCACCGCTGCAGTTTTCTTGACCTCTCTCTTTTCCACTAAGCAAAACTGGATGGTGGTTTCGAATTTCTCTGCCAGAAACGTAAAAATGGCCTGTGCCGACATAATTTGGCCAGTATACGGACGCCTGAGTCCCTCGTCGCCGCCGCAATTTTCAGCGTGACACCAGTGCCATCACATGCACTCTTGCCGCGGGATGTGGCGAAGAAGTGCCATTCGCATGTGATTACAAAGTCCGCAGAGTGATGTGCGATGCGAATTCAATTATACTTGTTTTTGTATTGTGCTGCGCAGTCGTAACAAAAAAAAAACAGTGAATTTTGCCCAGTCCCGGTATCAGTTTCTGTACTTCGGGAACGAGGCGTCCAACAAATTCGTGCACCATGCTGGCTGGCGGCTAAGACTTTCCAGGAAATCCTCACGCGACTCAGCCATGTCTACTAGCGTACAGCGATCGGTACTAACCCAGTGTTTAACCCTATTCCCTGCGGGCGGCCAGAATTACGTTAACCTGCGGGGGTGGGTCAGATTCTGCCCCCCCCCCCCCGAGATCTTGAGAACCGCTCGGTCGATTTCGATGGGGAGAACGACATTAAATTCGTCATGACAAGATCTCTCTTTTTGGACCCCGAAATTTTTGTTTTGTTCAAAAATGGGGGACCAGGGGGCAAAAATCCGTTTTTTTTTTAAAGGTCATTGCGGCCATGTGGCTCGACCGATTTTCATGCTCCAAACGTTTTTGAGCTTCAAATGTACTGGTATTTAATATATCAAAAGACAAAAAACATAGGCGTATTCAGGGAATGTAAAATGGGGGGATTTTCTGGGAAAAAATATGTGATGTTCGTGATTGTTTGGGACGACATGAACGTCACATGTGGTCATTATATGCTGTAATTTGTTAAATTTGATATATTGCGCATAGGCGGATCCAGGAATAAACATGGGGGCACCATGCGTGTAACGCTTTTATCATCTTACTGATTTGAAGTTGGACCTAATTTGAGGGTGGGTATCGCCTCCCATTTTTTATCCTGAGTGCGCCTCTGCCCAAAAAATATTTACAATCCTAGTATCTATGATGCATATTGCATTGCAATTGTTTCTGACGCATTTATTGCACTGCAAACCACGAAGGAAGTATGCGCCGCAAAACCACATTCGTAACACCCTCCCCAAACAGGAGCCTGGAACCGCCACTGCTGGACCGATTTTTCCCAAATTTAACACAACACGCGTCCTTCAATTTTGGGAGAAGTCACAAAGTTTCAGGACGCTAGGCTTAACGGTTTAGAAGCGGCAAGTGAAAAACCACCGGGAGGGGCAGAATCTGCCCCCGCAGGGAATAGTGTTAAAGCGTATTTCGATCTCAAAATCGCCCTCGTCATCCAAATCGTTTGTGCATTCCGGCATATTTTCCTCTAGGGCTACGTTCAGAAACTGGAAAACTCCGTCTTCCCTGGCATAGTCGGTTCTGTTTTTGTTCCGGTTCTGTTGACATGTGTGCATGGTTCCATTCATGCAAAATGCCAGGGGGAAGAAGTGAGCATATGATGTTGTCGCACACTGATGCTCAAAATGCAATGAGATGCTCTTCGAAGTGTGTTTCATGATCAAATAATCCAGTACTGAGCAACCAGGTAGATCGACCAAAGGGTGAGAAAGTGACTTCCGATCAAGTTTCGAAATTTTCAACCTTTTTGCACCCCCCCCCCCCCCTCCCCCCCCCCCCAATAGTCTTGGCGCATCCCAAAATGGCCTTCTCGATTTGTCCTTGTCTAAACTCGGTGCAATACCCCGGAAATACTCACAAAAATCCCGTACGACACACAAATTATGGTCAGCGGCAAAAAGTCTGGAATTCGAACAGTCGTCGCGCGCATGGAAAACGTTCTGGCCTCTCTTGACATTTGGTTCCTAGCAAACGGACTTAAAGTTAACGCCGTTAAGACCCAACTGATGCTCTTGGGAAGCCCCCAAAATCTGCGCACTTTACCCGACATCAAAGTAACATTCCGCGACCATGATTTACTCCCCATTTCGGAAGCCAAAAACCTCGACCTCACCTTTGATCGTTCTCTGAACTGGACAGCTCACGTTTCAACGATTACTAAACGCTGCTTTGGAGTTTTGAGTGATCTGTCACATCTGCGGGGACACCTACCCCCACCGTGATCCTCGCGCTTGTCAACGACCCGGTCGTCTCACAAATCAGATACTGTATCTCGGTGTACGGCAGTGGCACCAAACAGAACCTCTCTCGCATTCAAAAAGTACTTAACTACTCAGCTAAAGTAATTTTCGGACGCAAAAAATATGACCACGTGTCTGATTTGCTGGAGCGACTGGGGTGGCTCAGCGCTGAGCAGCTCGCGTCGTTCCACACGCTGTGTCTCGTGCACAAGGTGCGCCGTAGCGGTGAGCCGGAGGTCTTGACGACTGGTCTCACCACTGTAGCCGAGGCTCGCGGCCGCGACCTGGATATTGTCACCCGTCAGGACCATCTGTTGTACGTGCCGCGGTCCCGCACCGAGATGGGGAAGAGGCGGTTTAAGTGCAGGGGACCGGCCTCGTACACTCCCCTGCCACCCGATCTGTCGCGGCTCCCTCCGCACCTGTTCGGTCGCCGCCTGAGGCGGCACCTCAGTGATGACCGGTCTGCGCAGGTTTGATCCGTGTGGCTTGATGTGACTGCTCACTTTATTTGCTTTTGACTAGCGTGTGATTGTGTTTGTATGACTGTGTGGAGTTGTGTATATGTGCGTTTGTGTTCCATGTTCATACCACATTCCTTTAGTTTTATATTACAATGACGTGAAGCAGTAATAGCCGCAAGTACATTGCGGAGTGTTTTAACCCTCGCCCTACGGGAGTTTTTTTTTCCTCACCTTCGCCCTACGGGGGGGCTGACAGCCCCCCTGTTAACTTCCAAACCAAGCAACTTAGAGCAATGCAGTAAGAACCAGCATGTTGCCTGTCATGAGAGGAATCCAACAGTATGCGATTTTTAGGTTTCAGGTCAACGGGTGACCTTCCAGGTCAAGTGAATGACCTCGGATTTACCACGTCCAGAACAGCGATTTTGCTCTTCAGAAAACCTAAAAATTAGAAATTGATAAATGTAAATAAAAAGGCATGTTCCTAGACCAGTTGTGGCTCAGAAATACCATAAAGGTAATTATTTGTTCGTATCTTGTCAAAAAAAATAAAAAAGTTATTAAAAAAATGACGTCATCAGTTTCTTACACTTAGAGAGTCATCACTCAGTCAAAAATGAAGATATTGCTTTGAAATTCGGTATGGGTATTCTCCATACTCAGTTCTCTCACATATATTCCGGGTTTTCTACTATCTTTGCAAATTTTGATTTTGTGGGGAATTTTCCAAAACAATCTTCTTTTTTTTTACATTTTCGGGGTCAAAAACCCAAAATTGTGAAAATCTGAGATTGCCATTTTAAAGAGAATGTAATTTTACATCTGTGGTGAATTGCGTTTGCAGTTTGCTTTAAAACTTTTGTTTCTACAATTTTTCAAATATTTCTATTTTTTACCAACATGACGTCATCAAAACATGATTTTCTCCCAAACTACTCAACCAATTTCAAATAAATTTTTAAAGCATACGTATAATTGTTGTAAACCTAGCTACCAAAAATTGCAGCAAGATGCACCACATATGTAAAAGTTATTCAAGAAAAACCTCAGGGGGGCCTCGCAGGCGAGGGTAATACACGTAGGGCGAGGGTAATAAACAGTCTGAGTCTGAATACGTACAGCAAACGGGAATTATTTACAAGTTTCACCTAAATTATGACCTTGACCTTGACCTTGACCTCGGGTAACACAATCATACAAATATGTCTTGCTCAGAATCACCTATTCAATCCACTGGCGTTGACTGCACCTCGATATCTTTACCCAGTCCGGAGATATACATGGGTAACGTTCGCAGCGCCACCTATACGGGTTTTTGCGAGGCTGAAAGGGGGTATTTAATAGGCTATATCCACTTTTTTATTTTTCCGATCGAAAGGTAATTTATAAAACTAAATCTGTCTTTGAGTCAAAAATACAGGTTTCCACTGAGAAAAGGTCAAGACAAAAAAGGAAAAGAGAAAGAGAAAAGGTCAAGAAGATAAGTCACGTAAGAAAAGGTCACAAGGTCACATTTTTTTTTTAGAAAGTCAAAAGTTTCCATGTATCATTGCGAGTTCCGTGATATATCGCTTTTAAGGTTTCCGATCGTTTCACTATAAGTTATCCATTAAAGAAAGGTCTGCAGCGTGACCTCTCCAAATTGCCGGAGGCTATAACTCGGTGACCGTTGCTCGGCGAAGCAAAATATTTGCAGTCGTCTTCAGGGCCCTAAGACTACACTATAGACCCAATCTTATATTTAAAAAAAATATATATGAGGTTGTAAGGCACTGGTCGATCTGTCCTGGAACGCCCCAGTCTAGGAAAGGACTCCCGCAAAATTATGAAATGCACCCCCCCGCCCCACACACACACACACTGACGTGACCCCACACGCGGCCGGGGCTTTACATCAGCCGGCCCAGATACGTGCTGGTACGTCAGCCGAAGCTGTTGAGAGGGACGGTGATTAATGAAATGTAGTATTCTTATTGGAAGACAGCTTCATCCGCGCGATCAGATACCTACCACGGCTGCACCTCGATATCTTTACCCAGTCCAGAGATATACATTATACATGGGTAACGTTCGCAGCGCCACCTATACGGCTGGCTGGAGCTTTTCCAAATGAAAGTTGATAGAGCAAAATGGCGATATGTGTGGCAGCATTAGTGAAAATACCGATTTTAACCCTCGCCCTGGTGGGGGGGTCATTTTACCCCCCCCCCCCCCAATATTTTTCGGGAATAGCGGGAAAACCGCGGCGCGCAGCGCCGCCAAATTTGGTACAGCTATTCGGGCATCAATTGCCCACATCGTGTGTAAGTTTTGACCTCAGGTCATATCAGGTCAGGTCACCAGTTCACGTCAAGTGACCTTACCTAAAACACAATGTTTGTGGTCGTGCCAAAGCCACAGTCTTTGTCCGAGAGATTTGAAACTTGAAGGATTTCATAAGGTCATGTACCTACAATTCATTATATCGGATTTTTTTTTTAAAATCTGTAACCTAGTCAGGTCAATTTCGTGACCTCCCCATTATAAGTTAAAGGGAATGTTTCACCTTTGTATTGATTTTTAACTGAGATAGCCATTATCTTTGGCCGTTATTGAAATGTCGAAAATACTAAGGTAATTTTCCCCAAAATTTAGCCGTTTTTAAGCAATATAATTTATCATTTGCAAAATGGGGTCTAGGCTAGTGCCGCCGCTGATTGGCTGACCGCCACTTTGTCAGCTAATCCCACTTTGTCAGCCAATCAGCGGCGGTCTATAGCTCAATAATGACGTCATCATCCCAAATTTAAAACCTTAATTTGTATATAGTTAAGTGACGAAACTTTCAGAAGAAAAAATATCACCATCGTTTTCAGCAGCACTTACTTCATATTTTCGACTACAACCAGCGTATATTTGACAACTTTCAGAAAGGTGAAACATTCCCTTTAATGGGAAAATATACAAATGCTTCCTATTCAGAGAATATGCATTGGATCAGGTCAACTCTTTCAGAATCATGTTATTTTAGTTCATTTTTGATGACCCAGGTGCAGTTGTTGCTCAGTGACCTCGGCAAGGTCAGCTGAGGTCATCTGAGATCATCATAATTTTTTCCAATAACTCTTGATATAATAAAGATAGAGACGTGCGAATGACACCAATGTGTTTGTCTCGTCGATTTGCGTCGCCCCATATGCAACATGACCTATATGGGTCACCAAATGGCCTTGACCTGAGGTCAAATTTTGGAGTTGACCTAACCAGGTCACCATTAATGTGTCGAAGCACCTTGAAGAGACAAACACGATGTTGTTAACATTATTGCTCGATGTTCAACCGATACAAATTTATTCGCGAAAAACTTTTTTTTTTGGAAAAAATGCACTCGTGACCTTAGGTGACCTCTGGAGCCTAAACCATTGAACTAAGCTGAAATTTGAGGACATCAAGTGCGCTTGCATTTTTGAAGAGCTTTCGAATGTCTTTTTTCCGTTTGTTCCTAGCTATCATAGTTCCCAATATGTTGGGGGTGTTCGAAGCGAAGACCTAGAACTGGAAAATCTGACCTTTGATGACCTCTGGTGACCTCAACATTGACCTGGGCCAAATCATACCCGAAGTAACTTCGAATGGCCTTGTCGAGAGCTTTCGAACCTTTTTTCCGCGTCTTTCTAGCTAGCCCTTTTAGTTTTCGAGTTAGAGGGGGGAGGGGGCATTCCCCCCACCACCACCACCAGGGCAAATTGTCTCAGAGGCCCACCGGGGCGCAGGTTAATATTATAATATCTTCGCATTTGGGAAAAGTTGGTGGGGGCCTAACGCAAACTTAGCTGAGGCAATGGCCCATCAACTTAATAGGAAAAGCCTCACTCAAGTGAAGTACACTTCACACTCACCTAGGTCATTAAAGGTCATTACTGTTTAAAACATTATAACTGCAGATAAGCTTCTTGGAGTTACTGTTCCTTACTCGTGTCATGACATGATCATGCCAGCACGCACTGAGTATATATCCAACACATTCTAGTTCACGCCATAATATGACAAGACCAAACGAATGCATTCACTGCTGTTTAACTTCTTCTTAGCAACACTACTTACCTATGCTCTGTGTGGCTAACAGGAGATACCCTCTGTGTGGCTAACAGGAGATACCCCTGCAGGTGGTACAAAGCTCACCGAAGCCTCTGGGTAGATAACCTGACCTTTGCTGACGCGATCTTTTGCTGACGCTCACTCGAACACGATCAGAGGCAGAGCAGGTTTAGGTTGTATTTCGGCAGAGCAGAGCAGCTCTGTATTCGCTGCGTTCAGCGCCCAGGCTACCGGCGAGCAGCGCACGCCGCACGGTAACCGGCCTCCTGATCCTGCCTCCTGAGCCGGCCTCCTGATCCTGCCTCCTGATCCTGCCTCCTGGTCCTGCCTCCTGATCCGGCCTCCTGATCCTGCCTCCTGATCCGGCCTCCTGATCCTGCCTCCTGATCCTGCCTCCTGATTCTGCCTCCTGATCCGGCCTCCTGATCCTGCCTCCTGATCCTGCCTCCTGATCCGGCCTCCTGATCCGGCCTCCTGATCCGGCCTCCTGATCCTGCCTCCTGATCCTGCCTCCTGATCCTGCCTCCTGATCCTGCCTCCTGATCCTGCCTCCTGATTCTGCCTCCTGATCCGGCCTCCTGATCCTGCCTCCTGATCCGGCCTCCTGATCCGGCCTCCTGATCCTGGAGGAAGCCACACCCAGCCACCGGGGGCTGACACTGGTCTCGTCCAAAAAGACTGCACCTTGTTCGTGGTCACACACTCACCCCACACCCATATTCCATTTTCCTAGCACACATTCAGAACATACACCACATAATAAAGGCATGCTAGCCAGAACAAACTTAAATACAGCACAACAATCCCTGTAAGTACCATGTTCAACATGCTATGTGACACTGCAAATGAAACACACGATAAAGTTAACCCGCGACTTACTGGGGGAGCTATTTTTTGCCCCCCCCCCCCCCCTCCCGTTATTTTGTAATAACTCCTAAACTAACACCAGTATCGTCACCAAACTTGCAGTACCTTCTCTCAAATCAATTCTACACATGTTGGCCAAAGGAAACAGATGAGGTTATGATAGATCAACCGGGAATGACGTCAGAGTGACGTCATGTTCTTAGGTTTTTGTTGAAAAATAATATTTGTAAAAAATAATGTTTACGGAAAACGCTGTCAAGGTACAATGTTTGAGATAAATACAATTGTTTTGAATCAAATTACTGACAATAGACCGGGCTATCAAACTGCAATCTCGGATTTGTGAGTTTTTTTTATTCAAAATTTTGAGAAATCCCCCAAAAATTGTTCTTACAATTTTTTTTTAAAAAAAATCAGAGTTATCCAAAAACCGGAATATATGTGATCGAGAAGTGTTCGGTGAATATGTGAACCAAATTTGAAGTCGATATCTTCAAAAATGACTGACTTATGACCTTTAAATGACAAAAATCGACCACTTCTTACATAATTACTATGCATAAAAAAATGCATTTCCGTTTTTGCTTTTCACTTCGATTTATATGGAACAAACAATGTTCTAAGGTCATTTTTCGCGTTCTAGACGACACACAAACCCATAAACATGTTCTACAACGCCTAATGACCGTAATCTGCAGTTTGACCTCGTGACCTCGGATGACCTTGACCTGACCCAAGGTCATAAACAGCTTAGAGTGGTACTTAGAAGTGTCAGACACACGAATCATACCGATTTATCGACTGCTTATGCGTTTAATATAGCAATTTTGCGCGACAATTCCATCCATCGAGACCTTTTGACACGGTCAAACATTTTGTACTTGACCTGACCTGTGACGTGATCGGTGACTCCGAGGTCAACAATATTATGTTTCCCTTGATAAATTTATCAGGGCTATCGAATGCCGTTTGAATTTTTACAATCGGTTCAGTAGTTCCGGAGATCCGAGGGGGGGGGAATAGCCCCCCCCCCCCCCCCAGTAAGTCGCGTTATGGAATATACCCCAGTAACTCGCGGGTTAACGAGAACCAAGTTTCAGCTGGGACCAAGGGCGGATCCAGGGGGGGGGGGGGCAACGGGGCCATGCCCCCCCCCCCCCCCCGACCGTTTAAAGGGGGGGGGGGGGCAAACTGTTTTGCGTCCCCCCCCCCCCACCCACCAAGACGTGAAGTATAATACATGATATATTTGCGTTTTTAGAACGGTACTAGGCAAATTTTGCCAAATTTTGATTTTTTTTGCAAAATTTGCCGGCACTGCGCGCCGCTGTTTTCCCGCTATTCTCGAAAAACCTCATGGGGGGAGTCAAAATGACAAATGCACCCCACCAGGGTGAGGGGTAGTTTATAACTTTAATAATTATCACGTTTATAGGTGACCTTATTTCATTATTTCTATCCAGCACCATTTCGGTCAAGCAAGTCTCTAATAGAACAATCGGTCCAAATCCATCCTTTTTCCTGTAGGTCCTTACCGTTCTTCTGGTTACAACGACGGAGGCGGAGAGGCTGTTCAGTAAGGTGGAGAAGACTATCCTCTCTCCGAGCGACAATGACCGAGCTCCGGATAGAGGCGCTGATCATGTGCGAAGCCCACCGCGAGACCTATAGGTCTGACCTATACGGATGCCATTATAATGTCATCCGTCAGCGAAGTCGTTGACTTCTTTGCGCGATCGGGAAGTCGCCAGCTATATTATTTCAGGCTGCCGCTGCCTGGCTGGCTGCCGCAGGTTTCTGCCATAGACTGTATGGCAGTAATATGAGAAATGCAGCGTTCACCGTAGTAGGTATCGGTTACTTTGTCTGCGTATGTCGTATCTATGCGCCCGCCGAGATGCGCAAATGGCCTCGAGGTCCGGGAGCAGGGACATATTTTTTTTCAAGAACCTGGCAACGGAAGTTGATCATCCTATCCGTATGCGGTGCATAGATGGGTAGCTAAAGTTTCTTGAAATTCATATTGAATTTGACGCCATGATCGGGCCATCTGTATTATTGTTTTGAATGACGTTAGTACGACTGGTTCGATCATGTTTGACGTCCTCGCCTTTAGCTCTTTTTTATCGGAGCGCAGCAGATAACAACGACAAACATTTGTGCAGCGAAATGCGTATTCATTTTTCCGGTCGGACCCTCCTGGTTTACTATCCGAGATTCGGAGCTGGAAATTCTGAAGAAAACTACCATTTATTTGATTTGATGTATATGTGTATGTATATGTCAGTGTATGTGTATATATGTATTTGTATGTATATGTATATGTGTGTGTGTGTGTGTGTGTGTGTGTGTGTGTGTGTGTGTGTGTGTGTGTGTGTGTGTGTGTGTGTGTGTGTGTGTGTGTGTGTGTGTGTGTGTGTGTGTGTGTGTGTGTGTGTGTGTGTGTGTGTGTGTGTGTGTGTGTGTGTGTGTGTGTGTGTGTGTGTGTGTGTGTGTGTGTGTGTGTGTGTGTGTGTGTGTGTGTGTGTGTGTGTGTGTGTGTGTGTGTGTGTGTGTGTGTGTGTGTGTGTGTGTGTGTGTGTGTGTGTGTGTGTGTGTGTGTGTGTGTGTGTGTGTGTGTGTGTGTGTGTGTGTGTGTGTGTGTGTGTGTGTGTGTGTGTGTGTGTGTGTGTGTGTGTGTGTGTGTGTGTGTGTGTGTGTGTGTGTGTGTGTGTGTGTGTGTGTGTGTGTGTGTGTGTGTGTGTGTGTGTGTGTGTGTGTGTGTGTGTGTGTGTGTGTGTGTGTGTGTGTGTGTGTGTGTGTGTGTGTGTGTGTGTGTGTGTGTGTGTGTGTGTGTGTGTGTGTGTGTGTGTGTGTGTGTGTGTGTGTGTGTGTGTGTGTGTGTGTGTGTGTGTGTATGTACCAGCAAGAAAAACTTGAAAATAGACCAGAATTTGTCCTCCGCCCTGCACTGAGAGAAAAAATCAACTCTACCCTCCTCGGAATACCGTAAAACTCTAGGCATTTACACTGCATAACACCACTCTCTCACCGAAAACACCCATAAACTCTATCACATGGTATTGTTATTACTCCAGTAAACAGAGTTATCGAGCGTGTTCAAAGGGTGTTTGAGCGACGCGCAGAGTTTTGGGGAATTTTTCTGATGGTGTTGACATAACTCTCTCAGAGGTACTCTCCCTCGGTGTCCTACTCCCCTCTGAAAACTCTTTACTATCCAACAATAAACTCTCACAACAACTCTGTCCGGAGTTCTCGAGAGTGTTTTTGAGAATAATAGAGAGTTTTTGCAGGGGAGTATTTGAGGCGTTCGGCCGCCATTTTACTTCCCATTTCCTCGGGTGAGGCCGCGGCGTTGACAACGGTAAACATGTCTGTGATTTATGTTATTTATTTGGTATCTTGTGTGTTGGTTTTATGCATGCTATCTCAGCTTTATATGCAGCTTGTCAGCGAGCAAAGTAACATGAATATAGCAACATAGCCATTATATTTTTGTTTGCAGGCTCCTCTGGTGGGACCGACACACCGCGCAGGCTTCTGGCGGCGGTGAGGCCCGCGTCGTTTGTCAATGTTTCTTTTTTTTAGAAGAAATCGGCCTTCAGTGTTGCAATAAAGAGTATTGCCAAGAACATTTTTGTTGTGTGTGTCGAAATGTGTCTGAGTGTGCTGCATGTGGATTCAGTGCAATGAATTTAGACCATGCGCGCGCAGGCCAAATTCAGGGGGTGTAAGAGGGGGAGAATAGTAGTGACGTATAGAGTTCAGGGTACTTTTGTATGGAATTAAAGGGTGTAGAAGGGAGTAGCAGGGGGAGTTATGTGGAGTAGCGACAGGAGTAATGCAGGGTTTCGGAGGGGAGTAGAAAGGGTGAAGGGAGTAGCAGGGGGAGTTATGTGGAGTAGTGACAGGAGTTACGCAGAGTTTTGGAGGGGAGTAGAGAGGGTAAAGAGGAGTTCAAGAAGGAGTTCTTCATGGGAGTAATCAGAGCTGGGAGTGTTGTAAGGAGCGTTATTGGGTGTAAACAATGGAGTTACTCCCCCCATCAGACGGAGTTTTGGGGAGTCAATTTGGGCAACTCCCCCTCATAGAGTTTAAGAGAGTCAATTTTTATCTCAGTGTGTATGACTGATATCCCCTTTACTAACACAGTGAATGAATCCATCCTCATCCTGTCCTGGATGAGGATGAGAGTGAATTAATCCATCCTCATCTAGGAGAAGTATGAGGATGAGTGAGGATGATATCCTGGGACGTAGTTGGGGGGGGGGGGGGGGGGGGGCAGTCATTTGCTGTTTTCAACAATGACTACTTTCTGCCTTCTTTTATATCACCTCATCTAACACCCAAACTACCTCTCTTCATATGCTTTTTTATGTTTGTTTCCATTTCTTAGCTGGGAGTGCCGCGACATTTTCTCTTTTGTTCTCTTGTGTTAACGTAAGGTGTCGTTCGTCGTTGGGATCGAGGGCGGGGCACTCCCGGTCACCTATTAATGGGTGGCGGTTATACAAAAGTATGTATATACATGTATGTGTATGTATATGTATATATTTGTATGCATGGGTATGTATGTGTGTGCATGTGTGATTGTTAATAGAATCACGCATATGCATGTGCATGTGCATGGATACTTGATAGATCATGCGTATATACATATACATACATGGGTGAAACTTTATATACTTTCGGGGTTGTAGCTACAACTGTATCCTCAAAAATTACAACCCCAATTATGAATATTACAACCCCAACATTGCCATTAAATGCATAAGTAAATAAATACTGCGAACGGTACGCAAAATCACCAAAGGATTTTTCTTTCTTCAATACCAATAGTAGCCAGTATATGGCGCCGTAGTTGGCGATGAACGAGCGAGCGCGAAGGCAATGTATGGTGAGGTTGGTATGCGCAGTGCGCACGCATAAGGGTGCTGCTTTCCTTTTACTGTTTCTTGACACCACACCAAATGTCAACTCGATCGGGCAAGTAGTTTCTGAGATATAAAAACGGGGTGCGCACTTGCGCACGTGTAGAGTCAACCCCCCCCTGACTTGTGGGAAGGCGGCGGCTGAGGGGCCCCTAATCACACATCGAATTTGAACACAATCGGCTCAGCCGTTCCTGAGATATAGAGTTGGGTTGTGCACGTGCGCACGTGCAGTCATCCCACCCCTGACTTGTGGGAAGGCGGCGGCTGAGGGGCCCCTAATCACACATCGAATTTGAACACAATCGGCTCAGCCGTTCCTGAGATATAGAGTTGGGTTGTGCACGTGCGCACGTGCAGTCATCCTACCCCTGACTTGTGGGAAGGCGGCGGCTGAGGGGCCCCTAACCACACACCAGATTTGCTCACAATCGGCCCAGCTGTTACGGAGTTTTTGCGAGCAGGCACTTTTCAACACCCCTCACGCGGCACGCGCCACGCGCAGTGATAGTCACCCACGTGAGTCGGCACTGGTCTGAAACAGGATAAGTTAGATGGGGCTGCTCAGCAAAGAAGCCCGCTTGTCAATCGGACGTGCGGTTACAGAGATATGAGCTTCTGAAAAGCGTCGCCACGGGTCGGGCCCGGCCGCTCATATTCCAATTTCACCTATACTTCACGGAAGGACGAGCGAACTCGAAGGCGCTCGCACGTAATCACCGATGTATTGATGGCTCTCAAATGACATATGACGTGCTGGTGTTATCCCGCCTTTACCGGAGGGTGATTCCCGGTTTGATTGATAATCAGTAATTTGATCCATAACTTCGTTGCAAAGGTAAAAAGTGTGTACTAACGTGCATTACTATGTTCTTTGGAGCGTGAGATGCATGGTAGAACTGTATAGAGGCATAGGGTTTTATTAACACGCGCCCTGGAGGGACTCTGAAAATTACACGCACTGGAGGGGGGGGGGGGGGGGGGGGGGCGGAAAATAAAGGCCCCGATAAGAAATACAATAACGAAAATTGTAGGGTGGAGAGGCTCTGTGGGGAACTCTATTTTTTGAAAATTCCATGACCCTAGGTTAATATCTCCAAGGTCAAATGAGGTCAAATATGCTAAGATTTGATTGTTATGCGCTCCTTGGCTTGACATTGTTATGGAACGCAGTGATTGCATGTATATGTATAAGTATTAAGTATATTGTATGTACCCCAAAATGGGCTTAAATGATTTGTTGAAGAGTCTAATGATACAATAGGGATGATAGAAGTTGCATTTGACCTCACGCCATTTACATACCAGTAAGGCCCCGTAGTTGGCGATGAACGAGCGAGCGCGAAGGAAATGTATGGTGAATTTCAACTCCATCTGGCAAGTAGTTTCTGAGATACAAAAAGGTGCGAACGTGCGCTTGTACAGAGGCACCCCATCCCTGACTTGTGGGAAAGTGGCGGCTGAGAGGTCCCTAACCATACACCAAATTTGAACACAATCGGCTCAGGCGTTCCTGAGATATAGAATAGGGTTGTGCACGTGCGCACGTGCAGGGGCACCCCATCCCTGACTTGTGGGAAACTGGCGGCTGAGGGGTCTCTAACCACAAACCAAATTTGCATACAATCTGCCCAGCCGTTGCGGAGTTTTTGCGAGAAAACAATTGTCAACACCCTTCACGCGGCACGCGCCACGCGCCACGCGCAGTGGTAGTCAGTAGTCACCCACGTGAGTCGGCACCATGGTCTCAAACATGGCAAGTGGGATGGGGCTGCTCAGCAAAGAAGACTGCTTGTCAATCGGACGTGCGGTTGCAGAGATATAAGCTTCTCAAAAGCGTCGCCACGGGCCAGGTCTGGTCAGGTCGGGGCTGAGTCGGGCCGGGCCGCTCATATTCAGATGTTTTCCTTACACCACGGAAGGACGAGCGAGCGCTTCGTGC
>JAXIVJ010013436.1:7500-37204 GCA_036785665.1 Chirona hameri | reverse complement strand
ATATATATTATGGCTATAACGTTTCTATTTACCATTTTTCGATATTTCAAGTGAAAAGTGGTCAAATGGGCATGGGGTTACCCAATGTCGAAACGCACATTGCCGACCGTAGGTTCGAATCCCAGAGGCACCAAGTATTTTTACATTGGAACCAATGTTAAGTTCCTCATGATTCATACATTATTCGTTAGGCCGGCTCTTTCTCATCTCACAGCGCCCTGATTGACCTCCAATTGGTGACCTGTGATGTCACATAGACCAAAATAGGTCAAACAGGTCATGTAGCTCATTATATGTGGGCGCCGTCGCAGTTGCATAGTTTTATCGCCTTTTGGCGGCCGAAACCTCTGAATTTAGCAAATATTCCATGACCATTATTGACCTTGCATGTCCTTTCATGACCCCATGAATATGTGTGATCACTGGTTGATGGTTCACCGTTCAAGGCTATTAACCCTCGCCCTACGGGGGAGCCTAACAGCTCCCCCCTGAGGTTTTTCATGAATAACTTTTTAAACATGCGGTGCATCTCGCTAAAATTTTCGGTAGCTGAGTTTACAGCAATTATACGTAGGCTGTACAAATTTATTTGAAATTGGTTGAGAAATTTGGGAAATTACGTTTTGATGACGTCATGTTGGTAAAATTTTAGAAATATTTGAAAAATCGTAGAAAACAGAGTTTTAAATAAAATTGCAAACGCAATTCACCAAAGATACAAAATGTCATTGTCTTTAAAATGGCAATCTCAGATTGTCAAAATTTTGGGTTTTTGACCCCCAATATATATATATATATTTTTAATCCCCACAAAATAAAAATTTCAAAGATTTGAGAAAAACCGGAATATATGTGAGAGAACTGAGTATGGACCTTTGCTCTATCTCTGAGCCAAAACTGGTCTAGGAACATGCCTTTTTATTTACATTTATCAATTTCTAATTTTGAGGTTTTCTGAAGAGCAAAATCGCTGTTCTGGACCGTGGTAAATCCGAGGTCATTCACTTAACCTAGAAGGTCATCCGTTGATCTGAAACCTAAAAATCGCATACTGTTAGATTCCTCTCATGACAGGCAACATGCTGGTTGATACCACATTGCTCTAAGTTGCTTGGTTTGGAAATTAACAGGGGGCCTGTCAGCCCCCCCCCCTCCCCGTAGGACGAAGGTGAAAAAAGCTCCCGTAGGGCGAGGGTGAAGGGCAAATATTTCAATTGCTATATACGATGGGATCCCTCAATATTTTAAATACGTATGCATTTTATTTATATTCAAATATCGTACATTAGTTTAATGTTACAATATTTAACAGCATTTAATGTTCAATATTTACTTTTTGCAATATTTATATATTTAATATTAGACAATATTAATATACAATACTTAACTTATGAAAGCTGAATTATAAGTTGGCATCCAAACCTACCTCATAACTGTTTAATCGCTAAGTTGACCACTGACTGAAGAGACTCTCCTCATTGAGATTCATATATTAATAACGATGAAGAAACCATCCTGTGAAACAACAGACCAGTGCAATGCAATCATTCAATATATCTGCATCCCCCAGTTCGTGAGATTTTGTCTGGACTGTCTGGAGCCACTAGCGTGGGTCGACGAACTCAACCTACCGAATGGGTGCCAAGCTACGAATTATTTACCGCGAGATATGACCGGCATTAACTGAAGCGCACGCACTTGGGCAAGCCAACGACCGCAAATGAGAAGACTGATCATCACAACACCAGACACCTAACGGTAGCACTTTACCGCGATCTACTACAAACGTCAAACACAATTACGGAGACGCCACCAAGGCGGTCATAGACAAACGAAGGAATGGAGAATGCGACACTCGATACAATGACCCAATAATAACTGAGCACCTGGCACAGCCGCAAATGCAAATACATTTGGACACCTAATCACGGTCAATCCAAAGTCCTGTCTCGGGCTCATAACCTTGGGGCGGTCGAACTTGACGACGCGGGCGCTGGGGCGCTTGCTAAGACCGACCAGTTGCGAGTGGAGTTTTGGGTGGAGGCGCCTCGGCGTTCGCCAGCAGACCCCGCCGCTTCGGCGCCGTCGCTGTCCGCTCCGGCAGCGAGTGCGAGACCGGGGGCGCGGCGTCCCGTGACGCCGGCTGCGTGCTCGGGGCGGCAGGGATAGGTGCTCTGCTATGTGATCTGGGATCGCTCTCCATATCCAACATCGGCACCTCGCGGTGAAGCCAAGCATGGTCCCGATGCGTCGCCGGAGGGTCCAGAGGCTCATGGTCCGATACAGGATGAGTCGATACCCCGGACGGCGGCAAAACATCACGCCCGGGCACCGACGGTGTTTGGGCTACCGAAGATAACAGCGTACCAGCTGCTGACGACGATGGGGAACGGGCTGCCGGCAACGCCGGGCGCGGGCTGCCGACGACGATGGCGTGCGGACTACCGAAAGCGTCTGCTATTCTGCCGGAGGATGTCTCAGATAGTGGGCGTCGGTAAGCGGGCGGGCGCCTGAAACCGCGTGCCCGGGGAGCGGCTGAGTGACTGCAGCACGAGGCTCAATCGTTAGCGTCGCCGGCTTGAACGCTCGGAGGAACCGGCGGTTGCGGCGCGTGATGCGGCCAGTCCCATCCACTTTCACGCTGTACTGGTCGTGACCGAGGGCCTCCACCACGGTGCCGGAGCGGTCCCACTTGTTGGGGTGCGCACCTTGTTGGTTCTGAATGAAGACGCGCTCGCCTACAAGTAGCGGGCGGAGAAGGCGGGAACCCAGAGCCAGAGCTTCTGTCGTGCGTGGCATGCGCGTCTGTAGGGCGTCCTCTTTCGCTGCCCATGCGTTTCGCCAGATGGGATGGATGTTCGGATTAGAGAACTTCTCGAGACGATTGACAAAAGAAAAACGCGTCACGCAAGGGTCGGCCAAAAACTATCTGCGCAGGTGAGACGTTGCAATCTGGGTCAGGCGAATTCCTTCATTGGAGCATGGCGCGGAGGAAGCGATCCTGGTTGAGGCTACCTGTCGAGCCGGTGTTAGACATGAGTAGGCGTTTTGCAGTCTTGACCGCAACCTCCGCTCTTCCATTGGACGACGGGAAGTGGGCGGATGATACACGATGCCGAACACCCCAGATACGGAAGAAGTCCTTTGTACTACCAGCCATGAACTCAGGACCGCTATCTGTTGAAATCTCCTCTGGTACTCCGAATGTTCCGAAAAATGAGCGAAGATGGCGGATGAGGCCGAACGCACCGGCCATATCGGTCCCTGAGGACGACCCGAACACCTCCACCCACCATGACAGGCGATCGCCAACGACCAGGTAATGACGACCACCGTAGTCGAACAAATCGGCGAAAACGGCCTCGAATGGTATCGATGGGGGATGAGATGGGATTGGTGGTGTATCATCCTGTGACGGGGCGTTCCGGTGGCAGTCGGCACAGCGATCACGGGTATCACGGATATCCCGAGTCATACCTGGCCAATACACAATGGTGCGGGCGCGCTGTTCCATCAGTGAAGTGCCTTGATGAGCGGCGTGAAGGTGGGTCAGTACGCGACGACGGAGAGCCGGGGAGACGACGACCCAAGCTTGATAGAGGATTGTGACAGATGAGGCCATCTGTGGATGGTCAGTGGAACTAGTGTTTCATCAAACATGTCGTACCGCGGGAAGGTCAAATACAGCAGTTGCTACCGGAACGTCCTGTCTCACTGGTGGCAGCGGCGATTATGTCCACGCGTAGTGAGAGGCATCGCGCCGTGGCGCTGAACAAGTTCTTTGGTGAGGACGTATCTCCGACAGCATGGAGAAGTTTCAAAGATCATTTTCTTTTGGTGAAGCAGGCGAATATCGCGCGCGGAGTGGCAGTGTGGCAAGAGGCGACGTACCGAAGTGTGGAACTGCGTCTGTGCCTCATCGGAGCCCCGCCCGAATTCATCCGCGAAGAGGCGGCCCAGGATTCCAAATGGGTGCAAAACGACGAGGAGATTTTGGATCGTCTGGAATTTCGGTATGTCACAACTGAAGCCAGTGAGGTGAGAATCATCAGGTTTGAGGAGGCTCAACAGGGTCAGGAGGAGAGTCATGCTGATTTTCTCCCTAAGCTGCAACGGCTGGCTGGAGATGCATTTGCAAGCGAGTCAGCTGATGTCAGGCGGAAGCGTGTTGTTTGGAGATTTTTGGACGGATTAATTGATCGGGATGTACGGGAAAGACTAATCCGTGAACGCTGGATGAAAGATGAGCAAAGCGCCAAGGAGTATGAAGATATTCTCAAGATTGCAGAGACTGCAAGGACGTCGAAGCAGGCAGCGGCGCTCACTGGAAACCGTCACCAGGTCGGCGGGACGTGCGCTGCCGCTCAGTTCCAGATGGCCGCGGCCGCAGCCCTGGTCGCCCCTCCCCCTAGCTGGCAGCGAGTGCAGGGTCAGCTGGGGTCGGCGCCGGGTCAGCCGGTCCGACCGCCCGCGGCTAGGTCAGGTCAGTTGCCGGCTCAGCAGTACGGGCCGAGTGCCACGGCAGTGAGGGGTGGTCGGTCCGTTGGCTCCGTTGGAAGATGCTATTATTGCAACGTTCCTCATCAGGGAGGCTGGTACCGATACCGTAGGCGTCTCGCGGAGAACCCAGCGTGGTCGCTGCGTCGGGAAAGTGGAGTGGTACCCGCCGTTTTCAACCAGCAGCAAGGTGAGCAAGATTTTTACTGAGCCGTCCCCCAGGCGCAAAACCCGGGGTGGGACCGAGTGAGCCGGGTACATCAGATGTGCCATGCTGGTCCTGACAAATACCAGAGGTTCAATTTGTTTTTTGCAAGTTGTAATGCGACGTTTTCTGACATGCCCAGTCAGTGGGATCGAGAAAATGTGTCTCGCATGCTCACCACTGCGCCATATGTGTCGGTCAAATGGAGTAAGGGAGTTTCTGCCCGTGCAATGGTAGATACGGGTGCTGATTGGTCACTAATTGCAGACGAAGAGCTGACTGCTCGGGAGCGGTTGGCAATTCGCCCATCAAGTGTGCGTGGTCGGGGCGTGAGCAGCGATAGCATTCCAGTGCTAGGTGAGATATGGCGCACCGTAATAATAGGTGACATCACTGTCCAAGATCAGCGGTTTGTACGCGGGCTTGTCGTTCCAGCCATATTGGGCATTTATTTTTGGTCTCGTCTTGGCAGCATGAAGCTGAACCTTCAGACACGCCGGCTGCTGCTGGAGGAGAGGGACGTGGAACTCGAGCTGTTCAGCGCGTCCCAGCCTCGGGGCGCGAGTCGGCGGATCGACATCAAGCTCCGACGCGACATCACGGTACCATCGGCCACCGAGGCGCTCGTTCCCGTCGTGCGCGGTGAGCTGACGCCAGGTGAGGAGTACCTGCTGGAGCCGGTAGGGGGCGAAGAGTCGCCAGTCTGTGCTGGCTCTTGTGTGATACGGCCGACAGATGACGACACAGTGTGGGTGAAGGTGGCCAATGTCAGCTCAAATGACGAAGTTCTGAGAATAGGTGAAGTAGCAGCAAGCGCAAGTGCAGAGTTTACGCTGGAGGGTGTATGGAATCGGGGGCCAAACGAAACGCAGAAAGAAATGAAAATCAACGTTGGTTCAGATCTGTCGGAGGCCCAACGTGTTGAGATGAATCATCTGGTCTCGGAATTCAGTGACGTTTTTTACACAGGTGGTGAGCTGCCGATCGTGCGCGTCAACGTCGAACACAGGATCAATGTCGTCCCCGGCACTCGTCCAGTCGCATCCCGTCCCAGGCGCCTGTCCCCACGCCTGGAGGACGAGGTGCGGAAAGAGATGCAGCAACTGGAGGCCATGGGCGTCATCAGACAGTCACACAGCCCGTGGGCCGCGCCCATGGTGTGTGCGAGGCGCAAAGACGGACGTCTTCGCCTGGCCATCGACTATCGCCGGGTGAACGTGAAGTCGGCTGCATCAACCCTGCACCCGATACCGCTGATCTGTTGGACAGACTCGGTAATGCCAAATTCTTTTTAGTTCTGGACGCTAAGTGTGGTTATCATCAGCTGCCTCTAAATCCGTCCGACAGTGAAGTAACAGCCATTGTAGTTCCGTGGGGACAGTATGAGTGGGCGGAACGGACGCCTTTCGGTTTGCATGGGGCAGGATTTTCCTTTCAGAGGATGATGTCCGCCGTTTTAGGGGAGTTCAACTTCACTGAGGCTCTCTGCTACTTATATGATGTGTTAGTCTGGGGAGAGACTTGGGAACAGCATCAGAGACGATTGCGTTCCGTCCTTGGGAAAGTTCGTGAGGCTGGTCTAGCCCTGTCACCTCAAAAATGTCAGTTTGGTACGAAGACGGTGGAATACCTGGGCACAGTCATCAGTAACGGGCGGATCAGCATGAGTGAGGCCCGGGTTCAGCAGCTCAGAAGCCTGACTCCTCCCCGAGATGTGCATGAACTGCGCCGAGCATTGGGTTCATTTGCATATGTCCAGAGATGGATCCCGGGAGTCGCCGCCACAGCCCGGTCCTTGTATGACGCTCTTGACAGGGATGGCCGACAGAAGCTACACTGGACCGAGGAGATGAAGGTGGCGTTCCACAAGCTGAAGCAGCAGGTGTCTGACGCGTGGGCGCTGTACTTACCAGATTTCGGTGAGCCGTTCACCCTGGTAACTGACGCGAGCGACGTAGGCACTGGCGCGATGCTGGCCAACAAAGACGGTCAGCACCTGAAACCCGTCGGATTTTTCCATCATGCGTTGTCGCAGCACGAAAAGAAGTACAGTACCACAATAAAGGAGCTGCTCGCGGTGGTTCTCGCTGTAAAATGATTTCGTGTATATCTGTCCAATGCACCATTCGAGCTCATCACAGATCACCGGGCGCTCCGCTGGCTCAACACACTGGACCCCTTCGATGAGCATGGACGGCGTGGTCGCTGGATTGGCTTCCTGCAACAGTTTCAGATTCGACCCGTACACAAGGCCGGGAAGCACCCCGACATGACCATGGCCGACTATCTCTCCAGAGTGGGACTGACAGGCGACCTGGCGACCTGGTGGTCCAGTCAGAGACTCGGGAACTGGAACCGGACCTGGTGTCGACCGGCTTCATCCCTGACCAGGTACGGGCAGAACATCAGATGGATCCGGCGATATCCCCAGTCCCCGCTGCCCTGCTCAGCAGTCAGAATATGTCAAGTAAGTGCGCTGAGTCGGCCCGCACCTTGCATCGATTTCGACGTCATTTGACAATTGGACGGGACGGCATGCTGTGCTACATGTTCAATGGTGGGCGTAAATTGCTGCCAGTAGTCCCCGTAACATGAGGGCTCAAGCATTGCGTCTGATTCACGATGACTTTACTGACTTCACGCAAAGTCAGACTTTGCGTCTGACTTCACGATGACTCAGTGGTCACATGGGGCGAGATAGAACATGGAAGAGGGTACGGGATAACTTCTGGTGGCCTAATATGAAGCAGGACGTGTACACATATGTCAGCGGTTGCGAAATGTGTGGTCAAAACAAACTACCAAAAAAGCCAGGACGTGCCCCATTGCAATACACTGACATTTCAAACAGACCGCTCGCACAACTGCAAGTTGATTTTGTGGGTCCGTTTCCTCAGACAGACTGTCATCCGTTCCGGTACGTTCTGCAGGTGCAGGACGTCTTCAGCCGCTACCTGATGCTGCTGCCGGCAAAGAACAACACAGCCGAGACGGCGGCCAGACTCGTCCACGATCGCTGGATCTGTACGTTCGATGTACCGCTGGTGATCACGTCTGACGGGGGTCCACATTTCGCAGCAGAGACGTTCCAGGCTATGTGTCGCCGAATTGGGGTGCGCCACCTCATGGGCGCACCACTGCACGCACAGAGTCAGGGGCAGGTGGAGCGTCAAAACCAGCTGATCGCTAACTTGCGCTGTGTGCTGCAATGATTTGCGAGTATGTCCAAACAAAATATATCAGTTGCAGTTCAGCCACAACACATCAGTCAACTCTGCCACCGCGTTCTCTCCGTTCGAGCTGCTGTTCGCCAGACCGGCCTGTCGCCTCCAGTCTGTCGGCTGCGAGGATGTCGGCGGCCCGCTACCGGCCCAGGCTGCCGACGGGTCCAGCTGTGAGGTGATTGAACGACGACGTCTGCGCGATGAATTGCACCGTGAGGCGCAAGTAAGTGTGCATAATGTTCAAAAGGTGCGTATGCAGCGTGGCATCGCCCGGGCCAGGGGACAGCCGTTTGAAGAGTCGGTGATCTGGTTAGGTTACGTCTGACTCATGCAGAGCGTAGCCGGAAGGGGAGAAAGATGTCGCCAGTTCTCTCTCCGATACATAAAGTGGTCGAGGTACTGCGAGACGGGTGGACGTACCGCGTATCCCGACTTCGTGGTACGGGGAGGAGGAGAGCCGACGTTAAAGTCCGCGATTACAACGACCTTGTACGTCCCGTAGCTATCGCCGACGAGGCCCTCCGGCGAGACTCCGGCACGGAGACGACGCCGTCTACTGAGAGGAACTCCGAGTCTGTTTCGGACAGCGTGGAGGGCGATTGATTTCCTCACCCGTGTGGGACAGGCCGGCATCGTTCTCAACCGAGACAAGTTCCAGTTCGCACAGCGGTCAGTCGACTTCGCGGGATTCCACGTCTCCGACACAACCATCGAGCCGCTCCCAAAGTACCTCGACGCAATCAGAGACTTCCCGGCCCCGACGTCAACCACGGACGTCAGAAGCTGGTTCGGCTTGGTGGACCAGGTGGCCAACTATGCACAGCTTTCGTGACTCCTTGACGTTATTTAGGCCGTTCCTCGGCCCACGCTGCAAATCCATGTGGTCGCCGGAGCTGGAAGAGGCGTTCCAAGAATCGAAGACGACAATCATCAACGCCATCAGGCACCGTGTCCAGATCTTCGACATGAAGAAGAAGACGTGCCTGCGTCCTGACTGGTCCTGTTGGGGATCGGATACTTCTTACTTCAGCAGCATTGCAGATGTCCGTCCGACACCCCTGACTGCTGCTCAGGTGGTTGGCGCATCACACTGGCGGGCTCCAGATTCCTGACATCCGCTGAGCAACGTTACGCGGCCGTCGAGGGGAGGCGCTTGCCGTCGCTTGGGGATTGGAGCAGAGCAAGTACTTCACTCATGGGTGTGATGAGCTGATAGTTGTCACAGATCACAAACCCCTAGTCAAGATATTCGGTGACAGAACCCTCAACAAAATTACGAACTCGCGACTCTTCCGCCTGAAACAGCGTACCCTGCCATGGCGGTTCAAGATACTGCATCTCCCGGGGAAAACCAACCAGGCTGCTGATGACACTTCCAGAAATCCTTCCACATCTGGCTCAGCAGGTGGTTCGGCGCTCAGCGTTCAGGATCTTGTGGAGGTCGCTCTGATGGAGGCTATTCGCCACGAAGCTTGCGACATGGGATCTCTCCTCTGGTCACTCATCGCGCAAGAGACTGCAAAGGATGCCACCTGCCGCTGTATTCTTGGTATGATCGAGAGCGGACACTGGGCCAACAGTGCCGAGGATGTCACAGCAGCTCAGTTCCGGCATATCCTCGACTCCTTATACGTAGAGAACGGTGTCATCCACATTCATAACGCCTGAGACAAGGACGTTCCGGTAGCAGCTGCTGTATTTGACCTTCCCGCGGTACAATGACATGTTTGGTGAAACACTAGTTCCACTGGCCACCCACAGATGGCCTCATCTGTCACACTCCCCACGTTAAGTTTCTTCGTAACGCTTTCGACTGGGATCGATCACTAAACGCGCTGGCAGGCCACATACACATTGGGGGCGGGAGCTGCTCCCCGCCGGCTCCTGGTGGTCGTGGCCCTCGCTGTCGGTGCGGTGACCTCAGAATGTGACGTCACCACAAGCCGCCACTGGGCGGCGTGCCGGCCGGCTCTCAGTGCTGTGCGGCGCAGTATCCTGCTGTGCGGCACAGTATTCACGGCCCGCCGGCACCAGCTGACAGCGGAGGCCCGCTCCTTCAAAATGGTAATTTGGTTTTACCCCCTGGAGGGGTTATTTTGCTCCCCTCAGGATCGGCAGCCATTAATGGATTTTGGGCCGCTGTATCGCGCACGTGACCTGCGAGTATCAAGTTTGTGTCACCAACCGTGTGACCTGAGGAAGCGAAAGAAAGAAAAATCCTGGCGCCCACTTTTGGCACTTGGCACGTGCCATCGATTGACCCGAAAATCGTACAATCATCTGTCCGCCGTTTTGCCGCATCGAACGGTGCCACTAGCGTCGAAATCGGCCCAGCCGTTTGGGCTCCACGTGCCCATATGCTCCGTTGGACACACACACACACACACACACACACACAAACAAGCTCCTCCCACTTTCCGAGCGACAGCCCAGTGGAAATCTTCGAACTCAGAAAAAAACATGTAACCATGTTTCTCCTCTTTCTACGATTTTGAACTAGAGGCCGGCAATGCGATCGGGGCATTGCCTTGGGGTCAAAATCGTAATTTGGTTTTACCCCCCTGGAGGGTTTATTTTGCCTCTCAGGATCGGCGGCCATTAATGGATTTTCGGTCGCTGTATCGCGCACGTGACCTGCGAGTATCAAGTCTGTGTCACCAACCGTGTGACCTGAAGAGGCGAAAAATGAAGAAAAAATGTTGGCGCCCACTTTTTGGCACTTGGCACGTTTGACCCGACAATGGTACTATCATCTGTCCGCCGTTGTGCCGCATCGATCGGTGCCACCCGTGTCGAAATCAGCCCAGCCGTTTGGGCTACACGTGCCAATATGCTACATTGGACACACACACACACACACACACACACACACACACACACACACACACACACACACAAAACACACAAAACACACACACACACACACACACACACACACACACACACACACACACACACACACACACACACACACACACACACACACACACACACACACACACACACACACACACACACACACACACACACACACACACACACACACACACACACACACACACACACACACACACACACACACACACACACACACACACACACACACACACACACACACACACACACACACACACACACACACACACACACACACACACACACACACACACACACACACACACACACACACACACACACACACACACACACACACACACACACACACACACACACACACACACACACACACACACACACACACACACACACACACACACACACACACACACACACACACACACACACACACACACACACACACACACACACACACACACACACACACACACACACACACACACACACACACACACACACACACACACACACACACACACACACACACACACACACACACACACACACACACACACACACACACACACACACACACACACACACACACACACACACACACACACACACACACACACACACACACACACACACACACACACACACACACACACACACACACACACACACACACACAAGCTCCTCCCACTTCCCGAGCGACGGCCCGGCGGAAATCTTCGAACTCTGAAAACATATAAACATGTTTCTCATCTTTCTTTTCTACGATTTTGAAGTAAGTCTATGGGCGTTGCATGGAAAAAGAATCGAACTTGAAATATCTCCGATTGCACCCCCCCCCCCCCCCCCTCGGCAGGTGGAAAGGTATTGTGGCCCTCCCTGAGCAAAATCCTGGCTACGTGCCTGAACTGAATTGATCGAAGTCTTGCCCCCCCCCCAATGTCAAAATCAAATCCCCCCTCACCGTTCTGGATCCGCCAATGCTCGTGGCGTATTTAATAGGCTACGAAGTACGAATGCTGTAACTATCCAGCACCAAGCTCGCTGAGCGCTCCCGCCAACGTAGGTGATAATTTCCTATCAGCGAGGAAGGTTATTTTCAAATAATTTGGATTGTGGAGCAAAGCTCACCAGAAGTCCTGAGAGTCTCATGCTCTATGAACATTTAATTGAGCTTAGAGATAACTCCAAGAGGAAATGTGTTTAAATTAAAAGAGACAAATCAATGACTGCTCGATCTACTCGATTTTATCATAGGCCTCGATCAAGTCATCGAACTGATCGCAGCGATGCCTTTATAGAGGTCTAATATTTTCGAGATCTTCGTGATGCCGGGTCCATTTCTCTCAAATTCTGCTAGCAGTATGAGGAGTGGTAGAGCGGCATTATAGCTGAATGACGGTCTTTATGGAAGAGTATCATCCTATTGCTATCGTGGCGCGCCGGAGTCAGTGACAACACAGCGCAGGTGTCACAGCGCAGGTGTCACAGCGCAGGTGTCACAGCGCAGCGCATTGACGATTGCCTCGCCGATCACTTGTATGCTATGAAGTATGAAGACATCTAGTCAACCTGAACTCAGAAGCTCAACTCACGTCGGCCAAAGGCACACGGCGAGAGAAACCGATGCATTTCTTGAATAACAATGTTGACTTTTCTGTCCCGTCTCTCACAAAAAGCACCGATGTCACATGAATTCACGTCAGCGATCGTGACACAAAGCGTCATGGAGCCTGCAGTCTGATGTGCGCGGGCCGCGGCGCGCGATGGAGCACAACACTGGCCGGGCCTCCCCTCTCCCCGGCGCGTCTCACACTGCCACACGGCGCCGCCGCCGTCTCACGTGCGCCCGGCGCGCGCTACTCTACACTACCGACCGTCCCAAATTCAACAAAATATCACAAATGGTGTCGCTGGAGAGAGCGGGTGTCCCAAAGGCCGTGCAACAAGAAGCATCCAGTCAACAGAAAACAAAGCAGTTCAGAGTACAACACAAACAGATCGGCAGGGCCTTACTGGCAAACAGTGAGTTGCAAAAGTCCTGAACAGGCGACTATGCGGAGAGACACCACTAACAAACCAGCGTCCCAGAACAACAACTTTGGTGGACATAAAACAAAGTATCTCGGCTTCTAGAACGTAGAACATAACTTGTAAACAGCGCCAAGTAATCCCTGCATGCACAGAGACGCCGTGCCGACGACACCAGCACACTCCAATCCGGAGCATTTACACAGGGCAGCCGTTCAGTACACATAGGTAATGCCCGAGCCGGGGCTCAACAAACAGGCGGACACGACGCAGCGGAGACGGACACAAAACTGAATCTCGGCGCGTCCCGTCCGCCTCGTCCCCCACCGGCCAACACTGGCGATAAACATCAACAGCGACAGGAGTCTCCCGTCTGTATATGTCTCAACAACGAGAGGTGGCGACGCACGGACCACCCCCTATCGGCCATGTCAGGCCTCTGCGGCGCGGCGCCTGACTTGACGACGATCAGCCTCACCGCCAGCCTCATCTGTTCACCTCCCTGTCTCACCGACCCGTGTCCACCACACGGTGCACGGGCCTGGCAACACGTCAAACTGGCAACACTGACGCACGTAAACCACCGAGCGCCGCTGCCCACAGCGACACTGGGCCTGCCCTGAGCGAGCGAGCGAGCGAGCCAGCGGGCCGCCGGCCGCGCGGCACCAGAACGCGTCACACGACACCAACGCGCGCGTCACGCTCCTCGGGAGTCACACATTGGCACTGAGTATTACAGTTGTACGTAGGGGAGAAACGCTCCTGACCAGGAGAAATACTGGCAGTCATACTTGCGGCTGGCGGCGTGACACGGGGCCGGCCTGACCGCCGCCGGCACCGAGATGCCGCCTCCAGCCCAGTCCAGCCGGCCCTTTGATCGGTTACATGTACCAGAGATGTCGCGGCGCAACACAGCCGTCCGACACAACTAAAACAAATGTCTTCTGCGGGAAAGGAACGACACGACACGGCCCTGACAGTGTGTATGTGTATGTGTGCGTGCGTGTGCGCGCGCGCGCGCGCGCGCGCGCGTGTGTGTGTGTGTGTGTGTGTGTGTGTGTGTGTGTGTGTGTGTGTGTGTGTGTGTGTGTGTGTGTGTGTGTGTGTGTGTGTGTGTGTGTGTGTGTGTGTGTGTGTGTGTGTGTGTGTGTGTGTGTGTGTGTGTGTGTCATGTGTGCGAATTAATGTGTGGGTTTGTGACCACAGGACGCCCTCACACCGGGAAGCACCAGCAGCGGGGGGGGGGGAGGGGCGGCGGGAGACAGACCGGCTCACACGGGCGCACACAGCGCGGGAGGGAGAGGGGGTGACTAGTGGGGCGGGGTGGGCGGCCGGGGCGGACCCGTATCTCTCAGACGAACGAGTAGGTGTTGTCGACGGCTCGCTTGCCCTGTCCGGCCTGCTGCTCCAGCCGCTCCAGGGAGTCGGCCCGGACCCGCACCGAGCCGCCGTACGTCCGCACCTGCCACACAGACATGGGCACACAACTGAAGCACGTCCCCGCTGCTCCCATAGGTACAGCACAGATATATCACTATGTCATCCCTGTCACAGAAGAAACGGGCACCTGCCACACAGACAGACACAACACTCAGACGCGGCCAACTGCCCACCGCCTGACTCACCCATATGAATAGTTAATGATCGACAGCACATTTATAAATGATCAGATAAAGCAGGCGTCAAACAACACTTAACCCGGCATTGACTGGGGTCCTCAGCCGAACGCCATTGACGGGGGGGGGGGGGGGGCGTTAAACGCCCCCTGACTATCTTCCGAACCAATGATCACAGCGAGACGCGCAAGGCGGCATTCGAAAGCTCTAAATGAGATGAATCTAAAGCATACTCACACATTTCAAAGTGAGGTCAAATGTCAGGTCACGGTCAGGTCAAAGGTCAAAATCGACGTATTTTAGTTTATGGGCCATACTTTCCAGCAAAAGCCATCGATTACGACCATGCTCACCCAAAGTGCTACCAAAGGTATTATACACACCCGCAAGGGCTAAAGTGAGATTGTTGGCAAAGGTCAAGGTCCAAGTCAGGTCACAGAAATTCAATATGCGCAAAATATTTACGAAAGTCATGCAACACATGTTTCATGGGTTATTTTCTATGTAGAATTCGATAGTGATAGTCATTTTACCAACTTAATTCATTTACGTGAAGTTATTGTCAAGTTCAGGCCACTGAAGGTCAAAATTTGAAATTGATAAATATAGATAAAGAAGGCATGTTTATGGACCAGTTTTCTCTCAGGAATACAGTGCTGCCATTCATTTGTCTGTATCTGGTCAATACAAGGCAAGCACGCAATTTCAAAATATGACGTCATGGTTTACCCATACTTTAGATGTCATAAGTAGTCAAAAATGGAGATATCTGTTTGAAATGTGGTATAGTAGTTGCCGAGGTATAGTTCTGTGACATATCTTCCGTTTTTTTTAAAAATATTTGAGACAATTTTGATTTTGTGATAATCCCCCCCCCAAAAAAACGTTTTTCGGAGTTTTTGAGAGTAAAAAACTATAAAAAATAAATAAATGAGATAGCTGGTTTGCCCTTGCAATTTGCTATCTTTTGGCGTTTTTCGATTGCATTTTGCTTCAAATGTGGCATTTGTACGGCCTGACAAAGTTTAGCTGATTTTGGTGTAAAACTCGTGTTTGTGACGTCACTAAATTCGCTATAACTCTAAAAAATCGACGAAATTTTCATTTTTTCACAAAAGACGTAACCATAATTTATAAGAAGGTATCTGAAGTTTTACGTTGATAGCGCTATTAGTTTTTTCAGCTATTGCGATAAATCATCAGAAGGGGGGGGGGGGGGGCGTTAAACGCCCCCCCCGTCAATGGCGGGTTAAAGTAAAATATAAATTAATGGAGGACAATACACAGTGATTTGCAAAGCATATACGCAAGAAAACGTCCCCCCTCCCCTCTTCTGTCCTGTCCTATCAGACTGACCTCGGTCAGGTCGGGCACGCTGGGCGCGCGGCGCGGGCGCGGCTCGCCGCCCGGCTCGGCGACGTCAGCGCCGCGGCGCGGCACCAGCACGAACTCGCCCAATGTGACGTCACTGCTGCCGCCGGACTCGAGCGGGATCGGGTGCTGCCGGAAGTGCTCCAGCATGGTGAACACCGAGTTGAACCAGAGGTGCTGTACGCGACACTGCCTCTCCTGGGAGATAGTCAGACGCACGTGCTGCCGGAGACAGGGGGGGGGGGGGGGCACGCCCGTCAAATGGCGACACTGCCGCTCCTGGGAGATAGTCAGACGCACGTGCTGCCGGAGACAGGGGGGGCACGCCCGTCAAATGGCGACACTGCCTCTCCTGGGAGATAGTCAGACGCACGTGCTGCCGGAGACAGGGGGCGTCACAATAGCCCGTCAAATGGCGACACTGCCGCTCCTGGGAGATAGTCAGACGCACGTGCTGCCGGAGACAGGGGGCGTCACAATAGCCCGTCAAATGGCGACACTGCCGCTCCTGGGAGATAGTCAGACGCACGTGCTGCCGGAGACAGGGGGCGTCACAATAGCCCGTCAAATGGCGACACTGCCGCTCCTGGGAGATAGTCAGACGCACGTGCTGCCGGAGACAGGGGGCGTCACAATAGCCCGTCAAATGGCGACACTGCCGCTCCTGGGAGATAGTCAGACGCACGTGCTGCCGGAGACAGGGGGCGTCACAATAGCCCGTCAAATGGCGTCACTGCCGCTCCTGGGAGATAGTCAGACGCACGTGCTGCCGGAGACAGGGGGCGTCACAATAGCCCGTCAAATGGCGTCACAATAGCGTTGTTTTATGTCCTGAACTAAACAATTCCCTCCCGTGAATGGAATTCGCGATGCAATGGTCGCTAACGGTGCAATTATAAACAATCTGAAGAATAATGGGCGCCATATAATCAATGAGTTGAGGCGTCTTCAAGCCCAAATCGTCATCATCACTTAACATATCGCTAACTATAGTTATATCTAAATTTTCCCAAATATAACAAAATAAGTCCCGGAGGACTGATTACCCCTTACCTGTGCAGACAAGTTCACCACCGCGACCATCGGCAGTAATAATATAAACAATCTGAAGAGTGAAGACTGCTGCTGTGGAGTGTTCTTTAAACAAAATACAAATACAAATAATTACTGCCACTGCGCTCGCCAGGCGGGCTGGTTTTGGTACACACACACACACACACACACACACACACACACACACACACACACACACACACACACACACACACACACACACACACACACACACACACACACACACACACACACACACACACACACACACACACACACACACACACACACACACACACACACACACACACACACACACACACACACACACACACACACACACACACACACACACACACACACACACACACACACACACACACACACACACACACACACACACACACACACACACACACACACACACACACACACACACACACACACACACACACACACACACACACACACACACACACACACACACACACACACACACACACACACACACACACACACACACACACACACACACACACACACACACACACACACACACACACACACACACACACACACACACACACACACACACACACACACACACACACACACACACACACACACACACACACACACACACACACACACACACACACACACACACACACACACACACACACACACACACACACACACACACACACACACACACACACACACACACACACACACACACACACACACACACACACACACACACACACACACACACACACACACACACACACACACACACACACACACACACACACACACACACACACACACACACACACACACACACACACACACACACACACACACACACACACACACACACACACACACACACACACACACACACACACACACACACACACACACACACACACACACACACACACACACACACACACACACACACACACACACACACACACACACACACACACACACACACACACACACACACACACACACACACACACACACACACACACACACACACACACACACACACACACACACACACACACACACACACACACACACACACACACACACACACACACACACACACACACACACACACACACACACACACACACACACACACACACACACACACACACACACACACACACACACACACACACACACACACACACACACACACACACACACACACACACACACACACACACACACACACACACACACACACACACACACACACACACACACACACACACACACACACACACACACACACACACACACACACACACACACACACACACACACACACACACACACACACACACACACACACACACACACACACACACACACACACACACACACACACACACACACACACACACACACACACACACACACACACACACACACACACACACACACACACACACACACACACACACACACACACACACACACACACACACACACACACACACACACACACACACACACACACACACACACACACACACACACACACACACACACACACACACACACACACACACACACACACACACACACACACACACACACACACACACACACACACACACACACACACACACACACACACACACACACACACACACACACACACAGACACGAGCCACCAGCACAGCTCGGTCTGCCGTACTCTCCGTCTCCGTCTCTCACCTTGGGCCGTCCCTGGTAGTTGAATGTGAGGACGTAGTCGCCGACCCTGGTCTCGGACTGGCGCACCAGGAACGTTCCGTGCCCCAGCTGTCCCTCCTGCAGCACCAGCTGGGCGGCGTCAGAGCGGGCCAGCGTGCCGTGGAACCACGGGTAGTCGTGCAGCTCCCCGTACGCGTCCACTGCCGCCGCTGCAGACACAGGCAGAGAGTCAGTGTCCGAACACACAGCCAGTAAAGTCCGCCGCCGCCGCCGCTGCAGACACATGCAGAGAGTCAGTGTCCGAACACACAGCCAGTAAAGTCCGCCACCGCTGCAGACACATGCAGAGAGTCAGTGTCCGAACACACAGCCAGCAAAGTCCACCACCGCTGCAGACACATGCAGAGAGTCAGTGTCCGAACACAGAGCCAGTAAAGTCCGCCACCGCTGCAGACACATGCAGAGAGTCAGTGTCCGAACACACAGCCAGTAAAGTCCGCCGCCGCCGCCGCTGCAGACACATGCAGAGAGTCAGTGTCCGAACACACAGCCAGTAAAGTCCGCCACCGCTGCAGACACATGCAGTCAGTGTCCGAACACACGGCCAGTAAAGTCCGCCACCGCTGCAGACACATGCAGAGAGTCAGTGTCCGAACACACAGCCAGCAAAGTCCACCACCGCTGCACACATGCAGAGAGTCAGTGTCCGAACACACAGCCAATAAAATCCACCACCGCCGCCGCTGCAGACACATGCAGAGAGTCAGTGTCCGAACACACAGCCAATAAAATCCGCCGCCGCTGCAGACACATGCAGAGAGTCAGTGTCCGAACACACAGCCAGTAAAGTCCGCCGCCGCTGCAGACACATGCAGTCAGTGTCCGAACACACGGCCAGTAAAGTCCGCCGCTCAGTGTCAGCAAAGTGGTCTGTTTCTCTTTTTTTCCTGAACCTGGAAGTTTTATTCTGTGAAAACTTTGACCGTAAATAATGATATTTGTTTAGTCTGCGGGTGCAAATGGCTGACGAGCATAAACATTAAACAATAGACTGAGACTTGACTTTCCGAACAATGGCCGGAACGTGACAGTCAGCGATGCGACACAAATTGTAAACACAAAAATCGTAAGGTGGAACCTCCGAATTCCCAACATACGAAATTTCTGCAGTGATTTGGGGAAGGAAAACTTGTACTTTTCCAAAAATTAAACAAACGTTTTAAAACCTCCCAATTAACTCGCGCACTGCAGGGGGATTGGATCCCCCCTCAGGTTTTTCTCAGATAGCGAAAGAACGGCGGCGCGCAGCGCCGCCGGGTTTTGGCACACCTGTTAGAACATCAATTGCGCACACTTTGAAAAAAAAATATTGACCTCGGGTCGTCTCAGGTCAGGTCACCAGACCAGGTCAAGTGATCCAAATAAACGTTTTTGCACATCTCCAAAAACGTTTGCAGTTGTGCCAACAATTTTTGTTTTTATAGTATATATTTCTTACCGATCAGTTTGAAACTTACAGGGTGTCATGAGGGCATAAGTACTTACAATTCGTTCATCTAGGAATTTTGATATCGGTGACCTAAGGTCAGGCCAATTTCGTGACCTCCCCATAATAAGTAAATGGGGAAATATTAAAATGGTTCCTATTTCAAGGATATGCATGCTATTAGTCCAATTACTTCTGGATCATGTCATTATAGGATGTTCTTGATGATCCAAGTGTAAGTTTTGTTTAGTGACCCCAATGGGGTCATTTGAGGTCACCCGAGTTCACCATCACCTGTTTGTCAATAACTCGCGACATAATGAAGATAGAGAAGTAAAACCGACATAAATGTGTTTGTCTCGTCGAGACACATCTCCCTATATGCAACATGACCTACGTGGGTCTTGACCTCAGGTCACGGTCACGTGACCTGAGGTCAAATTGTTAAGTTTATCTAACAAGGTCACCATGTATATCAATCAAAGCGCCTTAACGAGACAAATACAATGCGTAAAGAGTTTTCCGTTAGCTTTATTAGGTTAAAAGTTATCAGCGAAAAACAGTTTTGCAAAACAAACATTTCCCCTTTTTACCTCTGGAGTAGAGGAGCAGAAAATCCTAAATCTTTGGTCACAGCCCCAGTCACGGCCACGGCATGAGCTGCCAAGTTACAGCTTTAGTCACGGCGCTGCAATGCTAACCCTATGGCGCTGGCCTGGCCAGTCACAGCTTCAGCCACGGCCGTGACCAGTTCTGGTCCCAGCGCTGGGACGCTGGGACCAGAATCTTGCATCTCTACTCTGGAGCCTCAAATATTGACCTAAGATCAAATTTGAGGACACCTTTTCGATTGCAAATTTAAATGGCTGGCGATCGTTTTTTTTTCCGTTTGTTTCTACTAGCATAGTTCCCGAGATATATAGGAATTTCTGGAGCAAAGTCCTAAAACAGGACAAACTGGAAAATTTGACTTTTGATGACCTCTGGTGACCTCAATTTTGACCTGACCTAAAAAAATATACTGAAATACATTCGCTAGAACGTGTATCAAGCTAACACCGTTTTCCGCTTGCCGCTAGGTAGCGTAGTTTTGGAGATCTCACGGGAGGGGGGGGGGGGGGGGGGGGCGGAAATCAACCCCCCTGCAGTTCGTGTTCGGCGCAAACCCCCTGCAGTGCGCGGGTTAAGTTTTTGCGTGTTCAGGTTACACCCCCGCCACCGATACCATCGTCATCGGGGCCATGGATAACCCTGTAACACTAAAAACACGTTATGCAAAAGACGGCAGTACTTTAGACTGAGACTTGAGCCCAGTTTCCCATATACGCATACGCGACATACAAGGTACCTTTTTAACATACGACCCAGGAGTCTCGGTCCCCGACTGACGTCAAGACCATATCTGCACAGGAAATACGACTCACAATTCCAACTTTCTGCAGCGGCGGCGCCGCTGCAGACATAGGAAGTCAGACCCGTCACCCCCCTCCCCCCACAAACACAACACACAGCAAAGCCGCAGCCGCAGCCGCAGCCGACACAAAAACCAGTCAGTCTGACGAACACACAGCACATTGCTGCTGCTGCTGGGGGTTAAATCGAGATAATTCCAGCTGAAGTTTGTGTTTCTGTCCTACTGCGGTCCTGCTGAGCACTGACCGTCCTCGCCGGCGGCCCTGGACAGCAGCTCCGGTGCTCTGGGCGGCAGCTCCGGCGGGACGCCCTCCTCCCGCGAGGCGCCGTCCGGGCGGCGGAGAGCCAGCGGCCGATCCAGCAGCGCGCCGTCCGACAGCGTCAGACTATGGGGCAGACTGCCGCTGTGGGGAGACAGGACACTCGGTCAGACTGTGGGGAGACAGGACACTCGGTCAGACTGTGGGGAGACAGGACACTCGGTCAGACTGTGTGGAGACAGGACACTCGGTCAGACTGTGGGGAGACAGGACACTCGGTCAGACTGTGTGGAGACAGGACACTCGGTCAGACTGTGGGGAGACAGGACACTCGGTCAGACTGTGTGGAGATAGGACACTCGGTCAGACTGTGGGGAGACAGGACACTCGGTCAGACTGTGGGGCAGACTGCCGCTGTGGGGAAACATGATACAGAATAAATAGCCCGGCGAGGGACACAGACATCAGCTAGTAACACACTGCCACTGAACGACGATGACACTGCGCTAACAACAGACTGCTGCTGCTGGCTGGCGCGTCTCAGGCTGGCGCGAGATCGGAAGGAGGACCCTGACGGAGCTCGGGGTCCCGGACACCACCATCGAGGCCCGCCTGAGAGTCACGCTCCCGTCATGGACAACGAGCACCGGAGTGACAATCTCGACATCCATCGCCGACTACCACAGAAGCGCAGCGAGACAGACCAGACGCGCCGCCGCGGAGCCCCTCCTATGCACGCTCCCGCCGGCGGAGTCCGCGATCCGGATCTGGCCGGACGGCTTGGCGGACGCTGGGCGGCGGGGAGCTCTCATCCTCCTCCCCGGAGAGAAGATGGAGTTCAGGGCGCCCACCGGCCGCCGGTGCTCCATCAGCCGCGCGGAGCTGGTCACCCTGAGGGCCGCCTGTCCGCGGAGCTGGTCACCTTCAGGGTCGCGCTGTCCGCGGAGCTGGTCACCCTCAGGGTCGCGCTGTCCGCGGAGCTGATCACCCTCAGGGCCCGACGGAGCTCCGCCTCCCCGAGGTGGACGGTGGAGGGGCCTGGCCTGGCCCCGACCCCGGCCGCGGCGAGCGGTCGGGGGCAACAAAACGGAGCTCCAACTCGCCCCCTAAGGGCGGGTACCTGCGGCCGACGCCGCGACGACGTCCTCCTGGACTACACCTGCGGGACCGGTGCTGCGCGAGCGGCCTGGCCCCGCTTGATTAAGTGAACCCAGCGTCCCCCGCTGCAAGCGCCGACAGCGGGGGCTCGGGAAGTCGCAGCCCGAGGCGAGCCCGCGGGGGTCGTTCCAGGCGCGCCAAGAACGCGCGCTACCGTCACAACGTGCATGAGAGAAGCCGCCTACTCGTAGTGAGCTGGAATGCGGAGGGCCTCCGACCCAAGAGAGAGCTCACCAGCTGGCTTTCAGCTCGAAACGTGGACGTGTGCGCGGTTCAGGAGGCGAAACTGGGGACGGCTTCCCCCATACACATCCCGGGCTACCAGACAGCTGCGGCCTTCAGGAGAGCGCGGGGCAGAAGGGACCATGGGCCCGTCAATGGCGGGGACGTGCTGATCCTCATCCGTGACGGGCTAAACTTCAAGACCATCACAGAGTCACTCCTCGTGGCCCAGGAGCTGATCACCCTCAGGGCCCGACGGAGCTCCGCCTCCCCGAGGTGGACGGTGGAGGCGCCTGGCCTGGCCCCGACCCCGGCCGCGGCGAGCCCAGGACGATACTACCGAGTGGTGTGCTACCAGAGTCTTTCTCCCGAACCAGTCATCTAGTCAACCGAGTAGCTGTTATGTAGATATTTATTGTTTTTACCGCCCTCCCATTCGACCCTCGGAGGATGACGACAGAGTCTGCTACTTCTCCCTGGAGCGGCTCCCCATCCATGACCGGCTACTCATGGATGGGGAGCCGCTACTCATGGTCGTCTACTCATGACCGGCTACTCATGGTCGTCGGAGACATCAACGGTCACCACCCACTGTGGGACGCCAGCTGCACGAAACCAGACCGCGTGGGACTCCTGGTGGAGGACTGGCTAACCGCCGCCCACTGGGCGGTGCTCAACAGCGGAGAACCCACGCGTGCCGGCTACGGCGAGGGCCCCCTGACATGTCCGGACGTGGCCCTCTGCCATCAGGACTTGGCCGCGCGATGCACCTGGCGTGCCGGACCGGACCTGGGTAGTGACCATTTACCCATGGAGGTCCGTCTCTTCGTCAACGGATCGCGGCCGCGCCGTATCCGAAAGACCAAGTAGGCCTTCCACAAGGCGGACTGGGCCCGGTTCACGGAGGGATGCGAGGCCGCCCTCGCTGAGCGACCGCTGGAACCCTGCACAGTGCACGCGCTGGCCGATAGGTTCGCGGCGGTGATCCTGGAGCAGTCTACCAGGAGCATCCCGCGTGGGGCCAGGGCCGACCCCAAGCCCTGGGCTTCAGACTCGGAGCTGGTGACCGCCGTCGCCGAGAGCTGAGTCGCCCGAGACGCCCTCCACGCGGCTCCCTCCCGGGAAAGGCGTGAAACCTGGAAGAGGGCGAAGACGAGGGCCGCCCGGGTGGAGGAGGCAGCTCGTCAAAGGACCTTTAGGCTGTTTGCCTCAACTGAGCTCAACAAGCCAACCAACGTGGGGCGCGTCTCCAAGATGTTGAAGAAGATGGAGGGAGCGGCTCAGGGTGCGTGATCCGGCCGGGCCATCAGCGGGGATAACGGCCGGTTGGCCGTGGAGGACCGCCAGAAGGCCACGGCCTTCGTCCGCACCTACGCCGCCGTCAGCCGCCAAGTTCGAGACAAACGGCCAGTCCGCGCCACCAAGGCCAACCTGAAGACCCTGAGACTGGGGCCCTGCACCTGCTCCAACAACAAGACAGAGGCTTGCCAGCCCTTCTCCGCACAGGAGCTGGGGACGCAGCTGAAGCGGATGAAGATGAAGAAGGCGCCGGGCCCCGACGGAGTGTGTACAGAACACATCCGCCACCTCGGGCCCTTTGCCAGGGACGCGCTGCTTCACCTGATTAACCTCTCCTGGGCGCGAGCAGAGGTGCCGAGATCGTGGCGAAGAGCCACAATCATCCCCATCATCAAGGCAGGCAAGAACCCCCAAGGAACATCCAGCTACCGCCCCATATCGCTGACGAGTCACGTGGCCAAGCTGACTGGTCGGATGGTCGGAGCCCGGATGAACCACCTGATCGAGAGGGACGACCTCGTCCCGGCGGAGCAGGTTGGTTTCCGCCGCGGTCGTGCCGCGGAGGAGAGTCTCGGCCGTCTCATCCAACAGGTTCAAGACGGATGGAACAAGCCGAAGCCCAGTGACCCACCAGTGGATAGCCGAACCGCCGACAAGTTCGACCTCTTCGCGTTCGACTTCGCCCGGGCCTATGACACCATTGACCATCGCATGCTGAGGCTGAAGCTGCTCCGCCTGCACCTGCCTCGCTGCATGGTAGACTGGATCTACCAGTTCCTGCGGGACCGGAGGGCCCGGGTGGAGGCCAACGGCACGCTCGGTGAGGCCGTTCCGGGCGGGCCTGCCGCAAGGCAGTGTGCTGGCCCCGACCCTCTACACGCTCTGGGTGGCGGACCTGGTGACGGCACTGAGCACCGTCCCGGGGACCTCGGTGTTCATGTACGCCGACGACACCGCGACGCTCAGCTCCGGCAGTTCCCTCGAAGTCGCGGGGCTGAGAGCCCAGCAGGCTGCGGACAAGCTGGCGCAGTAGCGCGGTCATGGAAAATGAACATAGCTGGACACAAGACGCAATCCCTAGTCCTCTCGCAGTGGGGACAGGACGCCAAAGACTTCAGAATCAAAGTGGCGGGTGCGATGGTGGAAGGCAGCCCCCACTTAAAGCTCCTCGGCGTGACGCTAGACCGACTTCTGCATTTCGGAGAGCACTGTACGACCCTGCGGCGAAAGGTCAAGCCGCGTATCGCCCACCTTCGACAGCTAACGGGCCGGAACTGGGGACTTGGAGAGGCACAGCTGCGGACCGTAGCTAACGGCTACGTTAGGGGCGCGCTGGAGCACTGCGCCGCTGCGTGGATGCCGACAGCGTCCCCGTCGCACCTGGAGCTCATCGACCGAGAGCTGCGCGCGGCGGCCCGGGTTATCACCGGATGCTCGTCGTCGACCCCGATGGATGCGCTGATGACCGGACTGCTCCCCGCCCGCGTCCGCCGCTGCGCGCTCGCCGTGAGGATGCTAGGTCTCGCTGCCTCGTTGCCCCCGGGGGACCCTCTGCGGACGGTCGGAGACGCGTGTGCGCCCCGCCGGCTGAGGAATGTCAAGGGCTGGAGGACGGAGGGGCGTGAAGCTCTCGCTCAGATCGGAGCGACCGACACCCCCTTCGAGGCGCGACTGCGCGTGACCCTGCCGCCATGGAGACAGACGACCGACATATCCTTCGGTCTTGAAGTTGAGGACCGCGGAGGGCGGGGCGCCCCAGACCAGGTGCGCAGGGCGGCGGCAGAGAAGTGCCTGGCCGCCCTCCCGCCTGACGCGACATGGATCTGGACGGACGGCTCAGCGGATGCCGGGGTGGCGCCCCAGACCAGGTGCGCAGGGCGGCGGCAGAGAAGTGCCTGGCTGCCCTCCCGCCTGACGCGACATGGATCTGGACGGACGGCTCAGCGGATGCCGGGGTGGCGCCCCAGACCAGGTGCGCAGGGCGGCGGCAGAGAAGTGCCTGGCTGCCCTCCCGCCTGACGCGACATGGATCTGGACGGACGACCCAGCGGATGCCGGGGTGGCGCCCCAGACCAGGTGCGCAGGGCGGCGGCAGAGAAGTGCCTGGCTGCCCTCCCGCCTGACGCGACATGGATCTGGACGGACGACCCAGCGGATGCCGGGGTGGCGCCCCAGACCAGGTGCGCAGGGCGGCGGCAGAGAAGTGCCTGGCTGCCCTCCCGCCTGACGCGACATGGATCTGGACGGACGGCTCAGCGGATGCCGGGGTGGCGCCCCAGACCAGGTGCGCAGGGCGGCGGCAGAGAAGTGCCTGGCCGCCCTCCCGCCTGACGCGACATGGATCTGGACGGACGACCCAGCGGATGCCGGGGTGGCGCCCCAGACCAGGTGCGCAGGGCGGCGGCAGAGAAGTGCCTGGCTGCCCTCCCGCCTGACGCGACATGGATCTGGACGGACGACCCAGCGGATGCCGGGGTGGCGCCCCAGACCAGGTGCGCAGGGCGGCGGCAGAGAAGTGCCTGGCTGCCCTCCCGCCTGACGCGACATGGATCTGGACGGACGGCTCAGCGGATGCCGGGGTGGCGCCCCAGACCAGGTGCGCAGGGCGGCGGCAGAGAAGTGCCTGGCCGCCCTCCCGCCTGACGCGACATGGATCTGGACGGACGACCCAGCGGATGCCGGGGTGGCGCCCCAGCCCAGGTGCGCAGGGCGGCGGCAGAGAAGTGCCTGGCCGCCCTCCCGCCTGACGCGACATGGATCTGGACGGACGGCTCAGCGGATGCCGGGGTGGCGCCCCAGACCAGGTGCGCAGGGCGGCGGCAGAGAAGTGCCTGGCCGCCCTCCCGCCTGACGCGACATGGATCTGGACGGACGGCTCAGCGGATGCCGGGGTGGCGCGCGGCGGCGGCAGAGAAGTGCCTGGCCGCCCTCCCGCCTGACGCGACATGTATCTGGACGGACGGCTCAGCGGATGCCGGGGTGGCGCCCCAGCCCAGGTGCGCAGGGCGGCGGCAGAGAAGTGCCTGGCCGCCCTCCCGCCTGACGCGACATGGATCTGGACGGACGGCTCAGCGGATGCCGGGGTGGCGCGTGGCGGGGGGCGGAGCTCTGATCTGCCTGCCGAATGGCGAGGAGCGCGAGGTCCGCGTCCCGGCGGGCACTCTGTGGTCCAGCACGAGGGCGGAGCTCTGCGCTCGGCCCTCCGGACTGCGACGGAGCTCGAGGCCGACACCCGACAGCTGGTGGTCTGCACCCACTCCCAGGCGGCGCTTCGACTGCTGGAGAAAGGCCCGGCCGCGCAGGGATCGGCCCTCGGAGCGGACGTCTGGTCCTCCCTGATGACTCTGCGTAGCGGCGGCCGGGCGGTACATCTGCAGTGGGTGCCTTCCCACTGCGGTTTGCTCGGCAACGAGCGCGCGGACGCCCTCGCCGGGGAGGCCGCGGCCATGCCGCAGGAGGACACGCCCACGGACGTCCGCACTGCCATGAAGGCTGCAGGCCGCGCCGCCGCCCACCACTGGAAGTCCGAATGGCCGGCCGGGCTCTTCCGAACCATCATGGGGATCGGCCCCCGACACCAGTCCCCGGTGACGACCAAGACGCTGCAGTGAATGTCCACCAGCTGCGCGCCGGGCACTGGGGACGCGCCGAGTCGTACCTCCACCGGATCGGCCGCCGGCCGACCCCAGCCTGCACTCAGTGCAGCAACAGGGAGCGCCCAGCCTCCCTCTGCATCATCTGGCGTGAGGGGGCGGACACCCATGAACACTTGCTCTGCCGGTGCCCGTGCCTGGCTGGAGTCCGCCTCCGCCTGCTGGGCAACATCCATCCGAGGCCGGAGGCGATGAGAGACGTGGACGGCGTCGCGGCCTTGGCCGCGGGCTACTTACGCCAGAAGGAGTCCCTCCGGGACTATGGCGCGATCCCCTAGGCCGCGCCCAGGAGGAACTACAACAACAACAACCCTCAGGGCCGCGCTGTTTGCGGAGCTGGTCACCCTCAGGGCCGCGCTGTACGCGGAGCTGGTCACCCTGAGGGCCGCGCTGTCCGCGGTCAGAGAGCTGGACGGTCCGATGGCGGAGCCCCCTGTGGTCGCGTGTCTGGACTCGCAGGCCGCGCTGCTCTCCTGGGACTGCGGACCTGCCGCGCAGACCACCGTGATGGGAGCGGCGATCTGGGCGCTGCTGCTGGCGCTGACGGATCGCGGTCAGCCCACTCACCTGCAGTGGGTGCCGCTCACTGCGGGCTGGAGGGCAATGAGCACGCCGACGCCCCCGCCAAGGAGGCGTCGGCAATGGACCAGACGAACGCTCCCATCGACATATCAGGAGCGTCACCCGTGCCGCCGTCAGGGCCGCCCGCCGCAAGTGGCAACGGGGATAGCCGGACGGCTGGTACAGGGATGTCTACAAGGGACATCTCCCGGGACCGACCAGCGGCGAGAACCGTGAAGCAGCCGTTGACATCCACCAGCTGCGTGCCGGGCACTGGTCCGGTTCTGAACAATGGCTGCATCGATTCGGACGCCGCCCAACTGACGGCTGCCCAGGCTGCAGCGACACCGGGTGCCCGGCGGCTCGGTGTCGCGTCTGCGGGGAGGAGGCGGATACACCACGGCACATCCTGCTGTGGTGCCGCAGGATGTGCCGTGGCGCAACATCTGCGCGGCGGCGGAGGAGTTACGTGATCGGTCGGCCACTGTGGTGTGTGTGTCTGTGTGTGTGTGTGTGTGTGTGTGTGTGTGTGTGTGTGTGTGTGTGTGTGTGTGTGTGTGTGTGTGTGTGTGTGTGTGTGTGTGTGTGTGTGTGTGTTGTGTGTGTGTGTGTGTGTGTGTGTGTGTGTGTGTGTGTGTGTGTGTGTGTGTGTGTGTGTGTGTGTGTGTGTGTGTGTGTGTGTGTGTGTGTGTGTGTGTGTGTGTGTGTGTGTGTGTGTGTGTGTGTGTGTGTGTGTGTGTGTGTGTGTGTGTGTGTGTGTGTGTGTGTGTGTGTGTGTGTGTGTGTGTGTGTGTGTGTGTGTGTGTGTGTGTGTGTGTGTGTGTGTGTGTGTGTGTGTGTGTGTGTGTGTGTGTGTGTGTGTGTGTGTGTGTGTGTGTGTGTGTGTGTGTGTGTGTGTGTGTGTGTGTGTGTGTGTGTGTGTGTGTGTGTGTGTGTGTGTGTGTGTGTGTGTGTGTGTGTGTGTGTGTGTGTGTGTGTGTGTGTGTGTGTGTGTGTGTGTGTGTGTGTGTGTGTGTGTGTGTGTGTGTGTGTGTGTGTGTGTGTGTGTGTGTGTGTGTG
>JAXIVJ010013435.1:17500-20000 GCA_036785665.1 Chirona hameri | reverse complement strand
CATCAGCAACATCATCAACAACATCATCATCAGCAACATCATCATCAGCAACATCATCATCAGCAACATCATCATCATCATCATCATCATCATCATCATCATCATCATCATCATCATCATCATCATCATCATCATCATCATCATCATCATCATCATCATCATCATCATCATCATCATCATCATCATCATCATCATCATCATCATCATCATCATCATCATCATCATCATCATCATCATCATCATCATCATCATCATCATCATCATCATTATCATCATCATGCCCGGAGGCGGTGTTGTACCGCCTCCGGGCATACCACACCGCCTCCGGGCATACAACACCGCCTCCGGGCATACTACACCGCCTCCGGGCATACCACACCGCCTCCGGGCATACAACACCGCCTCCGGGCATACTACACCGCCTCCGGGCATACCACACCGCCTCCGGGCATACAACACCGCCTCCGGGCATACTGCACCGCCTCCGGGCATACCACACCGCCTCCGGGCATACAACACCGCCTCCGGGCATACTACACCGCCTCCGGGCATATCAGACCGCCTCAGGGCATACAACACCGCCTCCGGGCATACAACACCGCCTCCGGGCATACCACACCGCCTCCGGGCATACAACACCGCCTCCGGGCATACAACACCGCCTCCGGGCATACCACACCGCCTCCGGGCATACAACACCGCCTCCGGGCATACAACACCGCCTCCGGGCATACCACACCGTCTCACGTCATCATCAGCAACATCATCAGCAACATCATCAGCAACATCATCAGCAACATCATCAACAACATCATCATCAGCAACATCATCATCAGCAACATCATCATCAGCAACATCATCATCATCATCATCATCATCATCATCATCATCATCATCATCATCATCATCATCATCATCATCATCATCATCATCATCATCATCATCATCATCATCATCATCATCATCATCATCATCATCATCATCATCATCATCATCATCATCATCATCATCATCATCATCATCATCATTATCATCATCAACATCATCATCAACATCATCATCAACATCATCATCAACATCATCATCAACATCATCAGCAACATCATCAGCAACATCATCAGCAACATCATCATCAACATCATCAACAACATCATCATCAGCAACATCATCATCAGCAACATCATCATCAGCAACATCATCATCATCATCATCATCATCATCATCATCATCATCATCATCATCATCATCATCATCATCATCATCATCATCATCATCATCATCATCATCATCATCATCATCATCATCATCATCATCATCATCATCATCATCATCATCATCATCATCATCATCATCATCATCATCATCATCATCATCATCATCATCATCATCATCATCATCATCATCATCATCATCATCATCATCATCATCATCATCATCATCATCATCATCATCATCATCATCATCATCATCATCATCATCATCATCATCATCATCATCATCATCATCATCATCATCATCATCATCATCATCATCATCATCATCATTATCATCATCATGCCCGGAGGCGGTGTTATACCGCCTCCGGGCATACCACACCGCCTCCGGGCATACAACACCGCCTCCGGGCATACTACACCGCTTCCGGGCATACCACACCGCCTCCGGGCATACAACACCGCCTCCGGGCATACTACACCGCCTCCGGGCATACCACACTGCCTCCGGGCATACAACAACGCCTCCGGGCATACTGCACCGCCTCCGGGCATACCACACCGCCTCCGGGCATACAACACCGCCTCCGGGCATACTACACCGCCTCCGGGCATACCAGACCGCCTCCGGGCATACCACACCGTCTCACGTCATCATCAGCAACATCATCAGCAACATCATCAGCAACATCACCAGCAACATCATCAGCAACATCATCAGCAACATCATCAGCAACATCATCAGCAACATCATCAGCAACATCATCATCAACATCATCATCAACATCATCATCAACATCATCATCAACATCATCATCAACATCAACATCATCATGAACATCATCATCAACATCATCATCAACATCATCATCAACATCAACATCAACATCATCATCAACATCATCATCAACATCATCATCAACATCATCATCAACATCATGATCAACATCATCATCAACATCATCAGCAACATAATCAGCAACATCATCATCAACATCATGAGCAACATCATCAACAACATCATCATCAGCAACATCATCATCAGCAACATCATCATCAGCAACATCATCATCATCATCATCATCATCATCTTCATCATCATCATCATCATCATCATCATCATCATCATCATCATCATCATCATCATCATCATCATCATCATCATCATCATCATCATCATCATCATCATCATCATCATCATCATCATCATCATCATCATCATCATCATCATCATCATCATCATCATCATCATCATCATCATCATCATCATCATCATCATCATCATC
>JAXIVJ010013435.1:0-2500 GCA_036785665.1 Chirona hameri | reverse complement strand
CATCATCATCATCATCATCATCATCATCATCATCATCATCATCATCATCATCATCATCATCATCATCATCTTCATCATCATCATCATCATCATCATCATCATCATCATCATCATCATCATCATCATCATCATCATCATCATCATCATCATCATCATCATCATCATCATCATCATCATCATCATCATCATCATCATCATCATCATCATCATCATCATCATCATCATCATCATCATTATCATCATCATGCCCGGAGGCGGTGTTGTACCGCCTCCGGGCATACCACACCGCCTCCGGGCATACAACACCGCCTCCGGGCATACTACACCGCCTCCGGGCATACCACACCGCCTCCGGGCATACAACACCGCCTCCGGGCATACTACACCGCCTCCGGGCATACCACACCGCCTCCGGGCATACAACACCGCCTCCGGGCATACAACACCGCCTCCGGGCATACCACACCGTCTCACGTCATCATCAGCAACATCATCAGCAACATCATCAGCAACATCATCAGCAACATCACCAGCAACATCATCATCAACATCATCAGCAACATCATCAGCAACATCATCAGCAACATCATCATCAACATCATCATCAACAGCAACATCATCATCAGCAACATCATCATCAGCAACATCATCATCATCATCATCATCATCATCATCATCATCATCATCATCATCATCATCATCATCATCAGCAACATCATCATCAACATCATCATCAACAGCAACATCATCATCAGCAACATCATCATCAGCAACATCATCATCATCATCATCATCATCATCATCATCATCATCATCATCATCATCATCATCATCATCATCATCATCATCATCATCATCATCATCATCATCATCATCATCATCATCATCATCATCATCATCATCATCATCATCATCATCATCATCATCATCATCATCATCATCATCATCATCATCATCATCATCATCATCATCATCATCATCATCATCATCATCATCATCATCATCATCATCATCATCATCATCATCATATCATCATCATCATGCCCGGAGGCGGTGTTATACCGCCTCCGGGCATACCACACCGCCTCCGGGCATACAACACCGCCTCCGGGCATACTACACCGCTTCCGGGCATACCACACCGCCTCCGGGCATACAACACCGCCTCCGGGCATACTACACCGCCTCCGGGCATACCACACTGCCTCCGGGCATACAACAACGCCTCCGGGCATACTGCACCGCCTCCGGGCATACCACACCGCCTCCGGGCATACAACACCGCCTCCGGGCATACTACACCGCCTCCGGGCATACCAGACCGCCTCCGGGCATACCACACCGTCTCACGTCATCATCAGCAACATCATCAGCAACATCATCAGCAACATCACCAGCAACATCATCAGCAACATCATCAGCAACATCATCAGCAACATCATCAGCAACATCATCAGCAACATCATCATCAACATCATCATCAACATCATCATCAACATCATCATCAACATCATCATCAACATCAACATCATCATGAACATCATCATCAACATCATCATCAACATCATCATCAACATCAACATCAACATCATCATCAACATCATCATCAACATCATCATCAACATCATCATCAACATCATGATCAACATCATCATCAACATCATCAGCAACATAATCAGCAACATCATCATCAACATCATGAGCAACATCATCAACAACATCATCATCAGCAACATCATCATCAGCAACATCATCATCAGCAACATCATCATCATCATCATCATCATCATCTTCATCATCATCATCATCATCATCATCATCATCATCATCATCATCATCATCATCATCATCATCATCATCATCATCATCATCATCATCATCATCATCATCATCATCATCATCATCATCATCATCATCATCATCATCATCATCATCATCATCATCATCATCATCATCATCATCATCATCATCATCATCATCATCATCATCATCATCATCATCATCATCATCATCATCATCATCATCATCATCATCATCATCATCATCATCATCATCATCATCATCATCATCATCATCATCATCATCATCATCATCATCATCATCATCATCATCATCATCATCATCATCATCATCATCATCATCATCATCATCATTATCATCATCATCATGCCCGGAGGCGGTGTTGTACCGCCTCCGGGCATACCACAACCGCCTCCGGGCATACAACACCGCCTCCGGGCATACTACACCGCCTCCGGGCATACCACACCGCCTCCGGGCATACAAACACGCCTCCGGGGCAAACTACACCGCCTCCGGGCATACCACACCGCCTCCGGGCATACAACACCGCCTCCGGGCATACTACACCGCCTCGGGCATACAACACACCCGCCTCCGGGGCATACAACACCGCCTCCGGGCATACTACACCGCCTCCGGGCATACCACACCGCCTCCGGGCATACAACACCGCCTTCCGGGCATACAACACCGCCTC